>AWWV01014532.1:0-204976 GCA_001974805.1 Corchorus capsularis | reverse complement strand
AGTACACCGATTTCGGCTAAAATTTTGTAAAAATTGACCCGAAGGAATTTTCCTCAATTTTTGACCACGATACTCATAAAAAATATATAATTCAACACAAAAAAGATTGAAAGGCTATTCACGCTTCTAATATCATTTTTCCTATTTTTTCCGAATTAATTTTTAATTGAACCGAAACATGATTCATATGCTCATAAAAACAAATCCTTAAATCCAATGTGGGTAAGATTTGGTTAGATGGATATAGATATTTCAATGAGACTTAGCGCCAAAATTCATGCAATGCTGAGCCGGGGCTCTAGAACGCGTTTTTAGTCAAAAACCATGATGGTTAGTACACGATTTTAGTTAAAATTTTGCAAAAATTTATCTGAGAAATTTCTTATCAATTTCTGACCACTATATTCATAAAAAATATATAATTCAAATCCAAATAGATTGAAGGGTTTCTCACATTTCTAATATTGTTTTTTTTATCTGTTTTTACCGAATTAATTTCTAATTAAATCGAAATCGGATTGAGATTCTCGTAAAACAAAATCCTTAAATCCATTGTGGTTTAGATTTTGTTAGATAAATATAGATATTTCAATGAGTCATGGCGCCAAAAATCATGCAAAACTAAGCCGACCCGAAACGCGTTTTTAGCCAAAATCCGTGATAGTTAGTACACCAATTTCGGCTAAAATTTTGTAAAAATTGACCCGAAGGAGTTTTCCTCAATTTTTGACCACGATACTCATAAAAAAATAAATAATTCAACACAAAAAAGAATGAAAGGCTATTTACGCTTCTAATATCATTTTTCCTAATTTTTCCGAATTAATTTTTAATTGAAACGAAACATGATTCATATGCTCGTAAAAACAACTCGTTAAATCCTATGTGGGTATGATTTGGTTAGATGGATATAGATATTTCAATGAGACTTGGCGCCAAAATCGGGCAAAGCTGAGCCAGGGCTCTAGAACGCGTTTTTAGTCAAAAACTGTGATTGTTAGTATACGATTTAAGTTAAAATTTTGCAAAAATTAACACGAAAAATTTTCAACGCCAAAAAGATTGAAGGGCTTCTCACACTTCTAATATTGTTTTTTTCTATTTTTCCGAATTAATTTCTAATTAAATCGAAATCGGATTGAGATGCTCGTAAAACCAAATCCTTAAATCCAATGTGGCTGAGATTTCGTTAGATAAATGTAGATATTTCAATGAGTCTTGACGCCAAAAATCATACAAAACTGAGCCAGGGCTCCGGAACGCGTTTTTAGTCAAAAACCGTGATAGTTAGTACACCGATTTCGGCTAAAATTTTGTAAAAATTGACCCGAAGGAATTTTCCTCAATTTTTTACCACGATACTCATGAAAAATATATAATTCAACACAAAAAAGATTGAAAGGCTATTCACGCTTCCAATATCGTTTTTCCTATTTTTTCCGAATTAATTTTTAATTGAACCGAAACATGATTCATATGCTCGTAAAAACAAATCCTTAAATCCAATGTGGGTAAGATTTGGTTAGATGGATATAGATATTTCAATCAGACTTGGCGCCAAAAATCGTTCAAAACTGAGTCGTGCAAAACCCTAAACGATTTCAGCTAAAATTTTGCAAAAATTGACCTGAGAATATTTCTCCTCAATTTCTTGCCACCATATTCATAAAAAATATATAATTCAACTCAAAAAAGATTGAAGGGCTTCTCACGCTTCTAATATTGTTTTTTCTTTTCCATTTTTCCCGAATTAATTTCTAATTAAATCGAAATCGGATTGAGATGCTCGTAAAAACAAATCCTTAAATCCAATGTGGCTGAGATTTCGTTAGATAAATATAGATATTTTAATGAGTCTTGGCACCAAAAATCATGCAAAACTGAGCCGGAGCCCCGGCACGCGTTTTTAGCAAATAACCGTGATAGTTAGTACACGATTTCGGCTAAAATTTTGTAAAAATTGACCCGAAAGAGTTTTCCTCAATTTTTGGCCACGGTACTGATAAAAAGATATATAATTCAACACCAAAAATATTGAAAGACTATTCACCCTAAACAATTTAAAGGAGTTTGTTTTTGAGCATTTACATTTTCCAAATTTCTAACTCTTACTTGAAAACAGGAATAATTAAAAAAGAGAAAGAGAGGATCCGCTTATTGTACTTTTTGGTCTTCCAACTTGGAAAATGTATCATATTAGTCCTCAACCTTTATTTTCGACCAAATAATCCTCCGAATTTGACAGTTTCGGTCAAATCACTCATTTCCTAACATAAGGAGTCAGAATCGTTGATGTGGCATGCGACATGAAAATTCCTCATGACAATAGAACCCATTTTTCGGTCTTCCAACTTGGCAAATATGTCATACTAGTCCTCAACCTTTATTTTCGACCAAATAATCCCCCGAATTATTTTCATAGAGTGGATTAAAAGTTAAAAGTTAAAGAAGTGAAATTAAACGACTAAATTGTATATATAAAAAGTTCGAGGATGAAATTGCATAAATGATAAATAAAATAAAATAAGTTAAAAGGCCTTAATGTAAAATAAAATAAGTTAAAAGGCCTATAAGAAATAACAAAGGGACTTAAAAGCATAAACTTGAAATATTTGAGGGCTATTGCATAAATAACTCTTTTTTTTTTCAAGTTGGCCATTTGGCGTGACAAGTGTTGACCCCAATTTTGCCATGTGTCACACCCTTATAAAAGGGGTTATCATTATATATGTTTTGAGAAGTTTTAGATTTTTTTTGCTTTCTCTCGTTGTAATCTCACTAGTCACGCTTCACCAAAAATCCCAAATAGGAAAAAAATCATATGTTCCTTACATGCAAGGCTGCAATAAACAATAAATATGATACTATCGCGAGGTTGTCTTCCAAAAGAATTTTGTTTTATAGAGTTTAGGCATATATCCACATCAGTGAATTTGACGGTGCAATGGATGGAAACTAACGTTAGGGACTCAATTGTTCCAAATCCTTTAGTTCAGGGACTAAATTACTCAAATTTTGGGTTGAGGGACCAAAATGCACATTACCCTCATTTCAAGGACCAATTGGTTCTTTAACCCAAAATTTACTTTAAAAAAAGGTGACATGGCACCCGTCCCCATCCGTTATCATTTTTATTCCACTCTAAACCAGGTTGATCTTATCTTTTATGTTATCTCTTTTTTTTTTTCATTTAGTCTGAGCTTAAGCTGTTTTACTCTAAAGGTAACGTGCTTAAACAAAATTGGGTTGTTCAATATGGGGGTGGAGTGGGAGCTCATCCAGTGGTACAGATCATTGCCTCAATTAGTTTTAGTATATGTTGTTAGCTTAACTGATTGAAAAAGTTAAAAAGTTATCATTTTTATTCCACTCTAAACCAGGTTGATGTTATCTTTCATGTTATCGATCCTTTTATTTTATTTGTTTTCATTTAGTCTGAACCTAACCTGTTTTACTCTAAGGTGGCGTTTGGTTAGCGGGCATATGAGATTAAGGGCGTAATCTGCCTTTTGGAACATGAGATTGTCATGTTTGGTATGCGGGAATGGAGATTCCGGGTCGCCTACATTCCGAGTGCCACGTTGGATTAGTGGGAATGTTGCCCATAATCACATTCCCACCTCCCCCTTAGGTTATGTGATATTTTGCCGGAATTTGAAATTTTTTGGCAATAATGCCCCTCCTTTTGTACCCTTTTAGACCATGATGCCATTAAAGTTCTAAAATATTACAACTTATACCAAAATCAAAAATTAAAAGAACGAAAAATCAAAGCAAATTATTTCTTTAATTTCTTCTCCAAACCCTAGCGCCGCTTTGTTCCTCTCCATTTCTTGATATTTGATTGCACTCAAGCTCATTTTCACTATCGTTGCCACTGTAAGTCTCCCTCCTCTCTTGATTATGTTGGGTCGAAATGCCTCTTTTTTGCTTCATTGGTTTTGAAAAGCCTCTGTTTTGCTTCAAATTAGGTTTCGAGAACCCTCTTTTTTGCTTCAAATTAGGTTTCGAGAACCCTTTGTTCTGCTAATGTTTTCATATATTCCTCTGATCTTGGAGAGGAGAGTTGAAGGGGAACCTGAGTTTTATTTTTCAGATGGATTCTAAATCCCCATTAGAGAATTTGCATAGTATTGAACCCGCCATAAGTTCCTCGTCGAGAAGGAGCAATTTTTCTATCCAGTCCAAAGCTTCGGGTGGGATTTCAATAAGAGAAGTGAATTTTAGTGATCTTGGATCAAAACCTGTAAGATATGGATCTCGTGGTGCTGATTCCAAGACATATAGCGTGTCACAGAAAGAGATCAATGATGAAGAAGATGCTAGGTTAATTGATTAATTGATTGATCAGTTAATGATTAATCAAATTAAAATCAGACAAGGAACTGACCAACCTGAAAGATCCCACAAAATCTTTTACACCGATGTTCAAAAGACCAGGTCATCAAAATACTGCGCTAAATCCTTCCAAACTGAGAGAAAGAGAGGGTCCATCAGGGTCTTGCATAAGGCACCGATTGAAGAGAGACAATTTCATTCAACAACAACTAAGATACTATGTACGGTAATTAATCTATCATCTGTTTTTAAAAAGATGAATAATAAATCATTGATCAATTAGTAATTTTCACTATTTAGTTTCCATAAATATAAGCAACATAGAATCATATAATTTATTTACATCATAAGTGAAATCAATAGTCAATTACAAATTAATTTTCATTAATGGTTTTACATAAAAGAAAGTGTAAATTAAATTGTTTTTAATTACAAATTTATCCTTATATTAGAAGTTGGACGAATCTAACTGCACATCAGTTGTATTAGTAAGTTCGAATAAATTAGTAGAACTATTAACATATTAAGGTATATATATTCTTATAATGGCTAATTTAATTATACTATTTACATTCCATGGACCTTTTCACTATGTTAGATAGTTGGTAGTATTATAGTACAGTCTCTTATGTAATATATATATAAAATTTAGAGTTGAATCACTTTGTAAATGTAAGAGATTTGTGGACAGTAATTTTTTGTATTGTTTTTCATCCGCGGACAACGACCGGGTTTTATACTAGTTTGGAATTATAGCTAGTACAATTAATCTTAAATCGAAATTTTGTACAACCATTTTGATATTCTGGTTTGAGATGTGGAAAACTTATGCAGAATTGAGATTTTATCCGTTCCTTTTGAGATGATCATAAAGCGCTTTGTATTAAGGTGCTAGAATGTTCAACAAGCAATGTGAAAGTTGGTAGACATTGCTAAGTTTTTGAGTCAATGCTGATAATTAATGTGGATCATATTTTATTGTTTTGAAGCACATGTTATTTTTGCTAAGGAAATGACTTGTGATTCTACTCCATGGTGCTCTTAATAATATGGTGTTTAATCATGTGTTTGGAAGTCCTAGCAAAGTTTGGGCTTTGGCACGTCACTTTGCTAGGGATGCGGGCTCTTCTAACTTGGTGAAGGAAGCTTTATTTCGTCACTTTCTATTTTTCCCCCATTATGTCTGATTATCCATCATCTTTAAAAAGAAAGGGAAAAAAGTTTGGTCTGCTGTTTTCATGATCAGAAAAAGAAGGTTTCGATCAAAACAGTGGTTGAAAGAGCATTAGCATCCGAGCAATCAAATATACCAAAACATTGATACTGAATAATTTTCAAAACCTTTAAAGGATTTGACATCACATAATGAAACTGTGTATGTTCAATACATTTCACCAAAAAAAAGAAAAGAAAATTGTAATAACCCAAAACTGAATTCAAATCATGCTTATATTATTAATTATTATAACTTTTGGCTCTTTCTCAATTAATTCAAGATGATTAATTATAATTGATGATTCAAATTACAATTATGATTGAAATTTAGAAGAATAATAATTTGATCAAAAAGTTATGACAGTACTAAATATGTAAGTATACTGTATATATATAATTCAAATGTACTATTTACATACAAAAAAAAACAAAGAAATTATTTAGTGTGAAATAGTAGTTGATGACATTAAATTTCGTGGGTGGAACTTTTTGTTACTGTCCAAATCAATAACAACAATAGAGCTCCTGAAAGCCTTCTTACATCAATGTACAGAATTACAGAAATCATCATCGACAATTGAGAAAACAATTTTTATAAAAAATTAAAAAAAAAAAGAAGAGGGAATTGAAGTGAATAAAACAAAATAAAAGTGTTCTTGTTTTGCTGCAAAAAGAAAAAGAGAGTGAAAATCAATAAATAAAAAGCACACACAATCGCGTGTCTGACGATCACGTAGTGCAGTTGCAAAGACTCGAATTGTCATAGACAAAAGAAATTGAAACCAAAAGAAAAGAAAAAAGAGGTTGAAAATACTAGTACTAGTATTAATTATGATTATCTAACCAGCAAGTAAAAGATTATATTGTTATTTCATTATAATTATTATAAGTCGATGAAATTAAGAAATTAAAGTTTTTCATGGGTGGGTTTGGCTGCAGTGATCATATTTGAGGGCCACGTGAAAGCAAACAGACAAGTTGCAGCCCTGCCACTGTTAATATACGGCAATGCCTCTGCCTCTGCATTTGACCGTAATTTGTTGCTCCTACCTGACTTTTTTTGTCCCCTTTTTGCCTTCATGCTAATTTGTCATGTAGAATAATTGTCCCAAATTGACATGAACTAAAAAAAAAACACTAGCCCAATATCCTTTTATTTTTGGATAAATTTGTAGTTCCGGCGAACCCCATTTAACCTTTTTATCTACTATTCTATTAATAGAGTCCATTTGATAAATTTTGATTTTGGCTAATTAAACAATCAGTACCTTTAAGATTAAAAGAAAAAAAAAGGCTAATTAAAAAACCAGGATGTGATGCCAAAACAAAAATAGAAAAAGGACCAGGCTGATCCATGGTATATATATATGCATAAAGGTACAACAATCAGTTGGCATGTCCTTAGTTTTGCTTTCCATATTTTCAAAATTTGCATTTGCATTTCTGGAAATTTGTTTTCTAGCTAGCTAGCTAGCAGTCCAAGGAAAACAAATTAAGCACTGGCATCTAATTTAATTTGTTACGGTGAGCTGTGCCTGTGAGCATATATATATTGCTACTTACTTTACTTCTGATCATATATGGACACGACACTACATATTTTTTACTTTATAACCCTACAATCATTTTTCATTTTCCTTCTAACAAAATCCATCAAATAAATTAGGAATAAGTGTGAAAAGAAAAAGAGGGTGTTTATATCTTCCAACTTTTTAAAATCAATACTCTATAATATTGATCATTAATATCGGATTACTAATAAACATTTCCTTTAACTATCACTCATATATTGTCTATCCGTAAACTAACCTAATGGGATATGGGAAAACGAAAGCAAACAAAATAGAGATATGATATGCTTGAGGAGAGTAATGTAATTTTGAAAATAACAAATTTTATTTTCAAAAAAGATCAATTTATTCACCACGAGTCAGGACATTGGTTTTTCTCACTCCTCTCGTGTTCTTCTCTTGCTATAAAAAAACCCCAGTTCCTTCTCCATAGAATGTCATAGATCAAAAGAGGCACAAAAAAAAAAAAAAAAAAAAAAAAAAAAGAAAAGGCAACACCTTTAGACGACTATGGCTGACTTGCACCCGCAGGTATAACTCATCCTTCAATATTTTCTTTTTAATCTTTCTAATCTTAAATATTTTCTTTTAGTTTGAACAAAGTTGTTAGCTTTTGCTACTAATATGAGTTGTTATTTACTTTTGCAGGGAAACGAGGTTCAAGGAGGTGATGGTGGTGAACAAGCCGGCGGCGGAAACCAAGATGGTGGTGGTCTTCAACCCGAGGGAAACCAAGAAGCTGCGGCTGAAATCGCGGTTCAAGTTGGTGAAAACCAAGTTCCGGTGGTGAATCCTCAACCGGAGAATGTGAATGTGAATATTCCCGTTCAAGCCCAAGGAGGTGCGAATCAGAATATTGATGAAGTACCAGCACCAGTTATACCTCAAGGGCCTCAATCTCCAGCTCCTCAAGGTGGGGGAAACCAAGTTCCTGTGAATGTGGACGTGAATCCGAATCCGAATGAGATTAATGAAGAAGAAGCACCACCTCCAGCTCCAGTTATACCTCCACCTCCAGCTCCTCGATCTCCACCTCTTAATGATGATGATAATAATAATCAAGTTCAACAAGGAACTCTTGAAGCACTGAGAAACATGATCTTAGGATGGTTTGGTATCACTGTCAATGTGGAAACTGAGAAAAAGGTAGGTAAAATTACCACTACTGTAAATTATTGTCTAACTTAATTTGTTTCTAAAATTTTTTCTTAATTAATGTAGGCTTTGATTAATTATTTAATGCTCAATATATAGATTTTAATGGTGTTCACCCTGGTAGCGTCGATAACAGTAGCCTTTTTCAACATATTGCTGTTCGCAATTGCTATTCCTATGCATAAGACCAAAGACAACCCCCACGCCAACGACGGTACACCTGTTCGTCCCAAAGATGTGGTCACCGGTTTTAGGGGCGTTTGTATTGCAATCGATGTCCTGCTTATACTTGCTGCGTGCTATATGAAGGCATTCGTTAAACCTAATCCCGGCACTCGCTGTGCCTATGAGCTTACAGCGGCATTTGCTTTTGCCGATTTGTGTTTGGTGGCCTATGATCAAGATCGTACCGACAACAGCATTCCAGTCACAGGTGTCCTCTTTGGTTTATCTGTTTTGCTCTTCTTCGCAAGCTTATGGGTCAACTATGGGCCTTGGCCAAGCCACTGCTGCGGCGGAAATGATGAAGAAGGTGAGACTAAAAGCTAAAAAGAGAAAATATATGTTTGTCTTTATTTTATCATCAATCATCATTGCTCTTCTTACTGTGATATAGATGGGGTTTTGTTTTTTGGGTATTTTTGCAGCAGTCTGAAGGACTGGAGCTGAAATACATGCATGCAGTGATGACATATATGGGATTAAGAGGCGCATGAGCTTTTAAGGTGTATGTGATTTGGTCAATTACTTGTGGTTTACTACTGTATTAACCAATCACAATATGATGCAGCGCATTTTGAACGGATTTAGTTTATCGCTATTTTTCTTATTTAAGTTTAGTTAGTGGTTCAGTATATTAATTAAGTCTTAATTAGTTACTATTTAGAGGTTTCTTGGCACTAGTACTTGTACTTTTCTTAATGACAATGTGTTCCTGCAAGTATTTGATATATATATCCTTTGATGCTTAATTAATGCATGATATATCTATCCTCTCCCTTGGTTTGCATTTTAGTTGTTGATTCAATTGTCTGCTTAGCTAGTGATAAAGTTTAATCATGGACCTCTGCCTGAATGGTTTCCTAGCTAATATATATATTACTAGTCATATAAAGCATTTAACCCTTGTTAAACTAATATTCCGTGATCAAACCATGCCCAGTTGAACTTGGCAACCAATCTGCAATATTCTACCTGAATTTCGAATTTGAGTCCTTTTTTCCTTCTATTTTTGGTAGAATTTAGAAGGACTTTATGATATTTAACGAGGACATGCATATATATACATGTTCCACATATATGCAGTACTCTATCTTACTATATAAGTATTGATTATGTAACCATCTAAATGCATGGACATTAAGATATAGTAGCACAATATAATATAGATATATTCCTTAAAAGAATGACTAAAATCCTTTTTGCCCCTAAGCTTGTTTAAAATTGACATTTTACCTCCTAAACTTTAATTTGGGACTTTTTGCCCCCTAATTTTAGTCACTCTCAAACGGTACTGATGACGTGGCAATGCCATGTCGGATAAAATGCCACATCAGACCAAGGCATTGACATGGCAATGCCACGTCAACAATATTATTTGAGAGGGACTATGTCCTCGTATTGTAAGTATAGGGGACAAAAAATCTCAAATTAAAATTTAGGGGGTAAAAAATCAATTTTAGACAAATTTAGGGAGAAGAAGGGACTCTAGTCTTAAAAGAATCGGCTTTTTTGTTTATAGGAAAAAAATTATGGGCTCTTTTGAAATAGTAAAAGTTTAAGAATAAATTAAGTATCTATCTCATTTTGTGATAAATAAGTGTAAGACTCTAAAGAGCTTCCGAAACCAAAGCCTCCTATATATTATTAGGATTCTATATAACGGGGGATTATAATTCACTGACGGTCAAGTCAGTGAGATCTACTTTTCAGTGCAGTGAATTCTTTTGGGGGTGTAATATCACATAATGGAACATAACGACATAAATGAGTCATATCATAGCTATTTATATACGGCATAAATATCACTTTGCACCCTTAAGTTTGTACGGACTGTCACTTTGCACCCAACTTTTTTGTGCACGTATCCTTTTGTGCACGTGGCATGCCACGTGCCACTTTTGAATCATGTGACATGCCACGTGTCACTTTTTGGTACATGTGGCATGCCACATGTCACTTTTTGGTACATGTGGCGTGCCACGTCGGAAACCGTGATAGAATCGTTTGTCCTACCATGACGGAGGGTGCAAAGTGGCACAAAAATAAAACTTTAGGGTGCGTTTTGGTCAAAATAAAAAAGTTGAGTGCAAAGTGGCAGTCCGTACAAATTTAAGGGTGCAAAGTGGCATTTATGCCATTTATATATGTTAGAAACTTGGGTCTTATTTGGCTAGTGGACCTTGGACCCAAATCTGTAGGTGATCACTAATCAACAAGACAACAATGCTAATGAATCATGAGTAGGGGGAAAAAATTAAGAATAAATTATCTCATGTTGATAAATAAAGACGTCTAAGGTCTAAACTCTGAGCATCCGGCCCAAAAAGAAAAAAAGCCTCTACGAAACCTCCTATTATTACGATCCTGTATAACAGGACAATCAAAATAAATCCTTATTATTAATTCGCCCAAAATAGCGACACCTGATCAAATCAGATCTTTAATTTCTGTTTAACCATGCCGCCTGCAGACCAGAGATCAATTGATAATGATATAACTGGTTTCTACATTGGGGGTATCGCCTTGACATTTTGCAATGCTTTTATATTGTTTGGCCTACTGATATGCAGACAGAGGTTGTGGGTAAAGCTAGGCCTTGAACGGCCTATCGAAACCACGGCGCGTATACCAAGCAAAGTGGTGGTTGAAGTTGTAGTGCAACCGCCACCGCCACTGCCACCGCAGCAGCAGCAGCAAGAGGAGGCGGCAAATATCTTGAGCGGAAGCTTTGCTGTATACGGAAAAGAAGAAGCAAGTAGGTGTAATGTAATTAGTAGTGTGGTGTATGCATGAATGAGAATGATTGTAGGGTTGTTTTTCCAGTGCAATCATGAGTTCCATCGACTTTGTATTCGTCCATTGTTTTTTTTCTCTTTGCATTCTAAATACTCTTCACAATCTTCTTCGTCATTACCATGACTCGATCGCGGTCGCCGGTTGATTAATTTCTTTTATGAATTGCAGAATAAATTAATAAATTATACATCCCATGCGGATTGAGTTTTTTTTTAATCTTTAATTTCTTTTGATATAGATGGCCTAGATTTGTCTTTTAATTTTGTATTTATTCTGATTATCAACAAGCACTGTTTTTTTTTTTGAAGTAACGAGCACTTTTTATCAGTGTTATAAGTTATAACTTATTTGATTATTATTTAAATAAATTTCCAAATTTCTATCATTTTTTTTGGCCAAACCAAATTTCTATAATAAAGCGAGGAAAAACGAATTAGTCCCACAGATTTAGTTATGTAGTTGGGAAAATACTGAAAATTATAAAGCAAATTAAGCAAGAGGCCCAACTAAGTACTTTTCCGTGATTAGTGATTATGTCAGAAGATTAGACAACATTGTGGCCAAAATTTCCATTGACAGAGGAGGAAAATAATGTTGTTGAGATTAATTAATCTTGGGTTGATGAAACCGCCGGGAAAGGGAGGGAATAATTGTTTGATTGGGCTGCATTTAGAAGTCTTGACAACTTAAACATCCTTAAAATTCATGATGATTCACTCGTGGTGTTAGGCGAAATTAAGAAGGGTTCGACATCAACTTGGAATGGAGCATGCCTTATGAAAAAATTATGTATTTATCTAGCATATTTGATGTTTGTTCCTTTCCACATTGTTTATAGTAATGTTTTGGCTCATAGCATAGCACTATTAGACTTTGATCACTTGGTATGGGGTTTTTTCACCATACTATCTGTAAATCAGACTATCAAATAAATCAAGTATCATTACTTTTAAAAAAAATAATTATACTTTTGTTTATGATTTACATTGAAACTTGTTTTAATTACTTTAAATTTTCGGTAAAGGGTAGCATGTACAGTCCAATTGTTTTTGTTTTTTTTTTAAAGAAAGGCGGGCCAATTGCATTTAAATTTTGGACATTTTGAATAAGTACTAGTACTAGTTTTAGACTTTTAGTACCAGAAGCTATTCATTGGAAATGTAAATTGTCATAGACATAGACAAACAAATCAACTACGCATACATAGAAGTGAAAGGGAAAAAAAAAAGTACATATGTAGCCCCAATGAAGAAGCAATTTATTGATAATCCAATCAAATAAGTTGAGGACTAATCGAGATTCAAAGCAACCCGCTAGGGTGCAGTAGGTGAAATTAAGCTTCTAGCTATAAATATATGGCTAGGCATTACTGGCAATTGGAGCAACTTGATGAAGAGATGATCCCGAGGATGAAGCTTGGATTGAACCATCACCATGACAAAGTGGGCAAAGTTGCAAAGAGTTTTTATCAATGCAGAGTTTATGAAAATGATGTTTGCACTTAAAAACAAGCCTACATTCCTTCCCTTTGAAATCTTGGGAGCATATGCCACATTTTGCATTGTAAACAAAAATGGCTCCTCGTAAGATTTCGGCTGCTAAAATCGTTGCTTGCTGCTGATTTTGCAATGGATTTCCTGGCTGAAGGACAACGTCGGAGACCAGATTGATGGGCGGTGGCATGCAGGGTTCATCAATAGGTCTGAGACCAAATTTTTTCCTCACCTTTTTGTCATTATACAAGCCGAGTAGCACGAAAAAAAAAATAACTAGAAAGCAGTATAAAAATACAGTGAGTCGCGTAACGATTGAATCCATTGGGGATGACATAGTTGAAGCAGAAACTTAAATGGATTGATCTCTCACACTCTTGTCTTTGACTACTCTTTGTGAGATTGATTTGAGGGTTAATTAGTACTATATTATTTTAAAGAGGGAATTGGTAAACGAGAACGACCTTATCCCAAACGATTTGCTTTTTGGTTGTCATGATGATCCTAATTACAAGGAGATTTTTAGTTAAGATTTGCTTTTTGGTTGTTATAATGATCCTAACAAGGAGATTTTTAGTTATATATTATAGAAAATTAAGTTAAAATTGACTGTCATATTAAACCCGTTGTGCATGCTACTAGTGTGGGTTTATTATTATATTTTGTTTTAAGCCCTTAATTAATAATAATTTGAGTATTTTTTGAGGTAAGATGGGAAGAGATCATAAATGAAATTAAGTACGGACTCTCCCCTTGTTCTGATGGTTGGATGTAATTTGTTCCTTAGAACAAGATTCGAATCTCAGTATGCTTCTAAAACAAATAAATGAAATCAAATAATTTTTTTTGTACTTCATCCAGAGTCAAGAGGTTTAATCTGACTAATTCGGACACCTAATTAATTTGGTGATTGAGTCTATAATGGAGGCAGTTGTATATACAAGGTCTCCAACTTAAGTTAGAAGCTTGGAACAAGCCGTTTTCCACTTGATTCAAACCCCCTCATTGGTTAAATGAAATTAAATAATGATTTATACATAACAAATACTATATTATAGTACAATCCATTAATCATCCGATCTTGTTAACATCATTAATGTAAAAGTGGTGATCAAATCATTGTTAATATAGTAGTATGAAATATTTAGAGACAAAGTTTGAATGACAATCGATTGAAATACACTAGCTAGAATATATACTTATTAATGTCAACTTTAAGAAGTAATTACTTGATTAATATTTTTTTTAAGTTCTACTATATAGTGGAAAGATAGAAATTTGGGAATTTAAAGGCTGAAAAAACAAACAAATCATCATCATCTCATAGTATATTATATTATAACACTAAATTAATAAACAATGCTTATTGTTATTAATAGTAGAATATAAGTAGACAAATTAAAAGAAAAACCCAATCCGCATGGGATCGAACTGATCATAAAAGAAATTAATTAATTATTGGTGGCCATGACGAAGATGAAGATTGTGATGACTAGTAGAGGGAATGCAAAGTGCAAAAACATTAACGAATAGGAATTGATGATGGATATATCAGCTGGTACTGGTTGACAGCGTGGGCAATCTGAATTATAATTCTCAATCTGGCCGGACTCTATGCAACGTTGATGGTACTCATGTTTGCATCGAAAAACAACCCTACAATCATTCATATAATTCATGCATACACCACACCCCTTGCACCTACCACTTGCTTCTCCTTTTCTGTATACAGCAAAGCTTCCGCTCAAGATATTGATATTTACCGCCTCCTCTTGCTGTGGCTGTGGCGGTGGCGGTGGCATTACAACTTCAACCACCACTTTGCTTGGTATACGCGCCCTGGTTTCGATGCCTAGCTTTTCCATCAACCTTTGTGGCGGGTATCTCATGAGTTCCATAGACAACATAAAAACAACGCAAATTAGCAAGCCGATACTCATAATGTAGAAACAAATTATATCAACTGATCTGTGGTCTGCAGGCGGCATGGTTAATTAAACAGAAATTAAAGATCTGGTTTGAGAGAGACCAAAACTAATATAAGGATTTATTTATTATGATTCTTCTTCTTCTTCTTTTTTTTTTTTTGAGGGAGATTTATTTATTTATTTTGATTCTTATTATCTTAACAACCCTATTATGTAGGAAATATCCTAATTAATAATAGGAAATTTAAATTATTCTTATCATTTATCCAGAGTACTATGCTCTCTCTCTCTCTTTTTCTTTTTTGGAATATCCTTAATTAACAACCCTATTATATTTTTTTTTTGGTGAAAACAACCCTATTATATGTATGTGTGTGTGTGTATATATATATATATATATATATATATATTAATCTTGACGAAGAATAAGGTAAAATCTTATGTTAAGTATTGCCTCCCTCCCCCAGGAAAAATTGTAATATAATTTGGGATGTTCACAATTAACAAATTAAAAATAAAAGAAATAAAAGAAAAGGAAAAATTAAGAGTTCATGCATGTAATTATTCATCTATGTAGACTTCATGATATTGATGTTTGCAAAAAAATAAAAATAAAAATAAAAATTAAAAAAAATAAAAATAAAAATAAAAAATCAGCTAATTGTTGCTTGCTGCTGCTCCTGCAATGACTTTCTTAGCTGTAGGACAACCACACAGATATTGACCGGCGGAGGCATGCAGGGCTCATCAATATATAGGTCTAAGATATTACTTGCAAAGAGAATGAAGCAATTCACCGTCATTAACAAAATCGTATGCCAATGTTCAATTTCCTAATGGTTTTAATTAATCATTTCAAATGCTTTTTCTACACCTTAATTAAGAATAAATTAAGCTTTAATTTGCTTATGATTTACAATTGTTTTATAATTACTTTACATTTTCGGTATAGGGTACGTAGCATATATATCTACAGTCCAATTGCTTTTTTTTTTTTTTGAAAGGCGGTCCAATTGTATATATAATTTGATCATTTTGAATAAATACGAGTACTGTAGTTTTTTTTTGGCACCATACGAGTACTGTAGTTTAGTACCAAAAAAATTTACATAGAAAAGCAAATTCATTAATTAGAAGTTATTCATTAGAAATGGAAATGGTCATAGACATAGGCAAACAAATAAACTACTCATGGAAGTGAAAGGGAAAAAAAGTACATAGCCACCAATCAAATAAGTTTTGAGGATAATTAATCGAGATTCAAAGCAACCCGCCAGGACACTAGCTGTATAAGCTTCTAACTATAAATATATAGCTAGACAATATTACTGGGAATTGGAACAACTTGATGAAGAGATGATCCTGAGGATGAAGCTTGGATTGAATCATCACCATGACAAAGTGGGCAAAGTTGCAGAGAGTATTGATCAATGCAGAGTTTATGAAAATGATGTTTGCACTTGAAAACAAGCCTACATTCCTTCCCTTTGAAATCTTGGGAGCATATGCCACACTTTGCATTGTAAACAAAAATGGCTCCTCGCAAGATTTCAGCTGCTGAAATCACTGCTTGCTGCTGATTTTGCAATGGATTTCTTGGGTGGAGGACAACGTCGGAGACCAGATTGATGGGTGGTGGCATGCAGGGTTCATCAATAGGTCTGAGACCAAATCTTTTCCTCACCTTTTTGTCAAGATACATGCCGAGTACCACCGTAAGGAACACCATGAAGCAGTACATAACTGCAGTGAGTCGAGTGACGATTGAATCCATTGGGGATGACATGTTTGAAGCAGAAAAATTAATTAGAAAGATTTCTCACACCCTAATTGTCTTTAACTACTCTTCATGAGATTGAGGGTTTTTTTTTTTTTTTCGACATTATCATGAGATTGAGGGTTAGTATATAATTTTTAGGAGGAATTAGTAAACTCCCTTATCCCACAAGATTTGCTTTTTGGTTGTTATGGTGATCCTAACAAGGAGATTTTTAGCTATATACTGCACCAAACCAACAGAAAATTAAGTTAAGTTGACTGTCATATTAAAGTTGTGCTACCATTGTGGGGTTTTTTTTTTTTAATAATTTTGTCAGTATAATATTTTCTTTGAGCGGTTAATTAATAATGAAGTATGAGTTTTTTTATTACCCATCCGGTATCCAACTAATCCGAATCTGACCCGCGTTGGTATTTATGAGTAATTTGAGGTAAGATGAGAAGAGATGATGGATGAAATTAAATAGTGCTACTAATGATTTCTACATAGCAATAGCCAATAGTACAGTCCAATCATCCGATCTTATTAACATCATTAATGTAAAAATGGGTGATCAAACACTGCTAATAGTAGTATAAAATATTGGCAAATTATACAATACATTGTCAGTGGAATTTAACAGACTATACAATCGGATCCTGAAGGGTGACATGTATCCCTTAGGGACTAAATTGAAATATTTAAAACTTAAATTATTCAAAAATTGGACATGTGTCAACTCCACAACCCGCTTGTGGAGTTCAAAATTTACACCACCAGTATATTATATAATCACCCTAAAATATTTTGGCAAATTATACAATACACCGGCGGTGGAGTTTAGTAAATTACACAAGCGGGTCCTAAAGGGTGACATGTGTCCCTTAGGGACTAGATTGAAATATTTAAAACTTAATTAATTAAAAAAGTGACATGTGTCAACTCCACAAGCCGCTTGTGGAGTCCAAAATTTACACCGCCGGTGTATCATATAATCACCCAAATATTTTATCAAAAAAAAAATAGTACGTATAAAATATATTTAGAGACAGTTGAATGACGATCGATTGAATAGATCATAGAATACTTGAATCTTTTTTTTATCAAAGAATACTTGAATCTTTTAATATGAACTTTGAGAAGTAATTAATTACTTCATTTCTCCTAATATATATTATTATAGAAATTTGGAAATTTTTAAAGGGCTGAAACAAAGAATTAAATTAAATATGTCGGCGATAATTGGCCAAAAAAAAAAAAAAGCCGGCGATATCTTGAGTTTGATTTGCGCTTCGTTGCGTTGGATCATCCTCAAATTTTCTTAGCTTTGATCGTGTCACAAAACAAGAAGGGATCCAGCCGAATGTGCAAATTGAAGCAATTAAAAAACCAAATATATAATTACACTAATAAACAGTGCTTATTGATAATAATTAATCAGAATAAATACACAATTGAAAGACAAATTTAGACAATCTATCAAAAAAAAAACCTCAATCCGCATATATATGGGATGGGGATGTAATTTATTGTGCAATTCATAAAAGAAATTAATTAACCGGCGACCGTGATGAAGATGAAGATGAAGGTTGTGAATAGTAGAGCCAATGCAAAGTGAGGAAACATGGAAGAATTGATGATGGATCAGGTGGTTGAGTAGCAGCAAGACAGAGTGGGCAATCAGAATTATACTTCTCAATCTGGGACTCTATGCAAAGTCGATGGTACTCATGTTTGCACTGGAATACAACCCTACAATTATTCTCATTCATGCTTACACCGCACCACTTACACCTTGTTGCTCCGTATACAGCAAAGCTTCCGCTTAAGATATTTGCTGCCGCCTCCTCTTGCGCCTGAGGCGGCTGCTGCTGCGGTGGCACTACAACTTCAACCACCACTTTGCCAGTTGGTATACGCGCCGGCGTTTCGATAGGCCGTTGGAGGCCTAGCTTTTCACGCAATTTGTGTCTGCATATCAGGCTAAACAAAAGAAAAGCATTACCCAATGTCAAGGCGATACTCGCAGCAAGGAAGAAATCAGTATTGTCAGTATACCCAATGTTGCCTGCACGCAATACACGCAAGGAGAAAGAAGGCATGGTTAAACAGGAATTAAAGATCTGGTTTGAAAGGAAAATTAATTAGGATTTTATTATGATTCTTATGTTAACAACCCTATTATGTAGGAATTATTATTAGGAACTCAAATTATTATTCTTATTCTTTTTTTTTTAGGTCATTCTTATTATTTTCCTATTTATACTCTCAAATGTTATCTTGATGAAGAATAATGTAAAATCATATATACTGCCTCCCTCCCCTAAGAAAATTGTAATATAATTTGGCCTTTTTGTCATAGACAAATTATGTTCACTATTAACAAAATTAAAAGTAAAAGAAAAGAAAAAATTAAGAGTACATGCATATAGTTATTCATAATCTAATCCAATAAATTGATCAGGATCAATCGAGATTCAAAGCAAATGGGCAAAGTTGCAGAGTATTGCAATTTAAAAATTTAAATTAAAAAAAAAAAAAGTTGCTTGCTCTGCTGCTTCTGCAATGACTTTCTTTGCTGTAGGACGTCAGATACCAGATTGACAGGCGCAGCCGCGGAGGCATGCAGGGCTTATCAATAGGTCCGAGATATTACTTGCAAAGAGCATAATTAATGAAGCAATATATGCTAAAATTAATTTAAATCTCTGTTATAGCATGGATCCATAAGTCAATAATTATACAGCTGCTGTTCTGTTATCCTAAGGGATCACTAATAAATACGCTTGTTACGACATTTACAGAAGAATTATAGCAAGACTTACATTAAAAGTAATCAAAATCATATACGAGCTGAGAGTCAAACAAGATTTACAACCTAATAATTAAGGTGGATATGTCAGATCACTCAAAATGCAGTGTGCATGAAAATGTCATCATCTAACAGCTTTTCTAGATCTAGATCAATCAAGTCTTCATCCAAATCTGTTACCCCAACATCCATGACAGCCTTGTCGTACATGACCTGCCAAGTTAATTCAAAGGATAAGTTCTGTAACCTCAGTTGTCTCATCTCCAAGTACTAGGTTTTCAATTTTCATGCATGCTATTAACTAAACTATACTGATCAGTCCGTGGAATATGGATGTGATCAGGTATTTCTAAACCAAGATTTATATGAAAAGTCTTGAGCATCATGGATGAGATTCATCGTTCAGTTCAACAAGAACCAGCTGTAAGTGAAATCATGCAATATCACAAATGAGAATATTTTGATTACCTTCTCTTGGATCTCGTTAACAACGTTCTTCATCCTACTATATTGATCTCTGCCTGCAGGATTCTGGGCCATGGACTTAACTCTGGCAAGTGCCTTCTGTAACCTCTCTTCTGTCTGCTTCCTGCCTTGTTTCAGGAAATCATAGTCATCCTCCTTTGGTGGTGCATGCATGCTGGGGCCCTCAATGAGTGCCTCTCGTTTGAATCCACGCAAGCCACTTCCTTTCCGTCTCCAACGCAAGATCACTTTCTCCAAAATTCCTACTGACCAGACTATCGTCCGATAGTTTTTCCTGACCTGGTGGCCTCTTACATGAGCCTTTCCTCAAAAAAATACATAAATTAATTACTCATTTGCTTTAAAAATTTAACAGTTACAATAAAACTATTATGCTTGTCGTGGAACATCTTTATTGGATAAAAGGAAGTGAGTAAAGCAAGAATCATAAATTTGAAAACTAGAGCAGCAATTACAATGTACCTGAATCTTAACAATCCGTTGGCGGATTATCAAAAATTCTTTTCGACCCTTCCAACCACGAAACTTATTTTGTATGCGAATGGCAGCAGCGTGCACATGCTCATCATGATGTCCTCCAGGCTTTTTTGACTTGACTGCTATAAGTGAAAGAGCGCGCTCATCTGACATTCCAAATTTATCATCACCATACTCTTTTAACTGCCTTTGTTGGAAGGACTGCACCCTGAAGGCTTGATGGATACGAGCAGCAGCTTGAGTGGCATTACGTACAGCAGCTAACGAGTCCTTCATTGATGTGCCATCTGAAGTATCCCCATATCCAGGTGGAGCTGTGTTCCTTTCTAAAATTTTCTGTATTGCGTCTGCTCTAGAGTCCCCATTATCATTACTGTCTTGCTTATCCAAACTGAGGGATACAAGTTGGGAGCTCAAATCAGCTTCCGCAAGATAGCCAGATATTCCTTTATGTCCATTGGCTGAGGCCAGGTCAGCTGCTGTTCTGCCGAGAGGAAATTCAGGTGTAGGATCTGTTAATGCTCCAGGAGATGCACCCAGTGAAATAAGGGAGGCAACTGTGTGTTCTCTGATGTTAAAGAAAGTTTATGTCAGTGGACGTCAGACTAAAATAAGTCATAAGAAATCATAATACATAGATAACCTTGAGCAATAAGCAGACTTTTTTTAAAATCATTGTACCTAAGAAAAGCAACCCTTAAAAGGTATTTACTAGCCTAGACATTGATTCTGGAAGCCTTCTTTTGGTGCATAGCCTACAAAGTTTGTCTTGCAAGCATTTGGTAGATGCTTTTGCTTTTGCATAATTGGAAAAAATGAATAGAAAGGAAAAAGAAATTCAAAATGAAACGATAGCTGAAGACAAGTAGCAGGAAGAAGATGCATCCACCAAATGTAATATTTCTTTCCCATCTTTAGATAAATTTACACTCAGAAGAAATCTACAGCCTACAATACCCTTCATGTAGACAAGGTGATGGGGAAAACATTTAAAAAGATGGAAAAAGGAACACAGAAAAATTTTATTTTAATTTTCAAGTTGCTCACCTGCCATAAGATGCTGCCCAGTGAAGTGCAGTCCACCCATTCACGTCACGGAAGTTAACGCTTACACCAGCAATGATAGTGGGCTCTAAGGCCCAATCACAGCCTAGAGCAGCTGCAAAGTGTATAACACCTTGGCCATCCTCATCCAATATACTAGGGCCTTTTCCACCTTCAGCTACCTTTTGCAACAGCCATACACGCAACTTCTCTTTCAGTGGCTTCTGAAGCAGCTGTTCCTTAAATTTTTCTAGGACAAATCCTTCCTCTGAGTTAGGCCTCAACATCTGGTCCCATTCTTCATTGTCCTCTTTCAACAATGAATTTATTTTATTGCTCACCTCAGACACATCAGTTACATCATAGGTGTTAGGATGTGGAGAACCAGCGCCAAGGCACAATAATCTATCAAATCGCATAATAAGATAGTTGGCATTGCTATTAAGGTGATCCACAATCTCCAAATCTTGGATGTGAAAGACTCTGTATTCAAACTCTCGGACCTCACTACAAGCTACTCTGTTGGAGCATGTGACATAAAATGGAACCCTGCCAGCATTGTGTATTGGAGTGTGGCAGCGAAGAACACCATCTGCTATGACCTGTGCTGGAACTTCTACTTCCCCAAACATGCATGACCACTTATAATTCTTAGTCTCATCTCTACTCTTCAAGAACTTTCCCATGATGAGGACCTGTGTGAATAGTGGAAGAGATTAGGGGAAAAGGAACTAATACATAATCAAATAAATACTAGGTTTTACATGACACTCAATTGAGGAACTAATTCATCAGTCCTTCAATATTATCCCTGAATAGATGATATTTCAATGCTTACTTGCTTCGCATGAAAATTTTACCACATACCTCGGTTTCCAAACCTTCATAAGCCCAATTTGGCGAAAAATCAATTATGCTGAAGAGCTGATCCTGCGAGAGAGAAGGACCAAGAAAAAAGGTATCCAATTGCCCTTGAGAGGGCATAACAGAAACATCAACCCCATTCTGACCTTCAACTGCATCCCAGTCGGCCCCAGAACTGGGCTGCATAAGTGATTCATCTACATCTCCAAGTTCTTTACTCATCCAGCGGTTGAAACTATCAAGCTTCTTCAGACCTTCATCCGCTGAAGATGCATCAAGCAAGTGCTGTCTCATAGCAGAAGGAATGGATTTTCCCTCGAGGGTCAAATAACTCTGTGAATCTACTTTAAGAACATAACCATCCTTTCCATTTGAGGGCTCTGTCTGTTGGTTATATTTTATAGGATTATTCTGTTGCTTGTCTGGATGCACAAGATGATTAACTTCTTGTTCATGAATTCTATAACCAATATCAAATCTCAAGTCTGGATGCAACTTCTGATCCAATGGCCACTTGGATAAATGTGAAGAATCACCTTCAGAAGCCTGTTTAAAGGACAAATTAAAGCCAGGAAAGTAATTAATTGGAAAATCTGGCACATATACCCATCTGATGCATGAAATTGCAGCACACTGCAACTACAGCATATCACCTGAGGCTACAGGTTTTAAAGTACCCTGTGTTTGCAATAACTGATGAAAAGATCCTAGCTGCCTTTATTAAGCAAGAATTATCAGACCCATTAAATTATATCAGATATAAATTGCAAAGAACAATTAATGATTTCAGAAACATTTCCAACTGAATTTCTATATGCTATGCAAGGTAAATCACTCCATTACCTGCCCTTCTTGAACAGGTAACTGATCCTCGAACTCCTGCCTTTTAAGAAAGCTATTGTTGAATGGTTGCCCCATCATATCATGTGTTGAGGTAAATTGTGGTTGATATTGCACAGATTCAACCCCAGTAGTAAGATTTCCCAACACATCCTCCCATGAAGCGATGTCAAGATTTTTCAGGGGCTTATATGCTAATCCAGCATCATTATACTCTGTATCCTTGCCTGGTTGAGTAAGCTGAAAAGCAGAGCCTGATGGCTTTCCATTATAATCATCTGCTAGCAGTAAAGTTTAGTCGTTAGAGTAAACTGAAACACCAAATCTAACACTAGAAATGGTATAACACAAAGTTAAAACAACTACCATACTTGAATGGGACAGAGGAACATAAGAATCAGAGAATCCACCATCAATTCTCACCACAGCAGATTGTTGTGGCTCAAGAAAAGACTGGAATTGTGAACTTGCTTGATGATTATAGACTGCACCAGATAACATATTCATAGGTAAGCATAAGACAGAATAATGTAATGATTATCCAACAAGGTAAGTATCATCTTAAGAAATACATAAAACTAGCACCTTATGATTTATCAGGAATTTAGCTACAATTAGCTAATAACCTCACCTGATTCAGCATCTTCATAGTCTGATGCCTGTACACTGTTCAGACTTGTTGAATCTGTTGTTTGTGAAGAAATTTGACCATTATTGGGATGAAAACTGGAAGACAGAGAACTTTCCATCTCAGAATTGGGTATTCTTCCTTCAGTGTCTTGGGAATATGTCATAGCTTCTTCATTCTCTTTGATGCGGTTGAAATTTGTCCTATTTCCCTGACAGTTTTAGAAAGTAAAAACTAAGTGTTAAAATGGCTTTTCATAGGAATTGTTTAAGCAACACAGTGAAAGCTCTACAGCACGTGACAAGTGTTCAATTTAGTTAACAATGTAAACATCAGGTTGATCGTTAAATGTATTAGAACATACACAGTTTCATTCTGAGATGACAGATCCTTTAAAGGTTTTGGAAATCATTCAGTATCAATGTTTTAGTATGTTTGATTGCTTGGATGCAAATGCTCTTTCAACAACTGTTAAACTTTCTTTTCTGATCATGGAAACAGCAGACCAAACTTTTTTTCCCTTTCTTTTTAAAAGATGATGCGGAATAAGATGCAATAGGGGAAAAAGTGACAGAATAAAGTCTGACCTTTACTTCTCGATAGTGGACAAGAACAATGTGCGAGAGATCACTGCACACAGTAGTAGTCAGTTATGTCAGCAACCAAAGAGGAAAGCTTAAGAAAAGCCCTTCAATAGATTAATATTGAAACAAAGAAAATAATTACAGTTTAAAGCAAATAGCATGTGCTTCAAAACAATAAAATATGATCCACGTTAGCAGAATTGACTCAAAAAATTAGCAATGTCCACCAACTTTCACATTGCTCGTTAAACATTCTAGCACCTTAATGCAAAAACGCCATGAAATACAAGGAATCTTAAGTTTAAAATCGCTTTATGATAATCTTTCCGAAAGGTTCAGATAAAATCTAAATTCTGGATAAGTTTTCCACATCTCAAAGCAGAATATCAAAATGGTGATACAAAATCACGGCACACTTTAATCATTTATGATGATCTTTCTAAGCAAGCACAGGCTTATCGCCATTCGATTTATGATTAAATTTACTAGCTATCATTCCAAATTCCAATTTGACTAATAAATCAAAATTCATAAATGCATGGAACAGACATCCACCCTATCAATGAACAAAGGGAGAATGGCAGAGTACAGGCATTGGAAAAACTATAAGAAATCATGAATGTATACAAAGTTGCCTTTGTGCATCAGCTTAATGACATGAAAAAAATGAGATCATAGGGCTCAAATTTTTGTAATATAAGAAATTCAAGAGACGTATATAATAATTGTTTAGAAAAGGAAAACAGAGATTGCAAGGTGAAAATTTTATAGAAATTAATATCTCTACCACTTACATTTATAAAATCAAATCCAAGTATAGGAAGATTTCCAAAAAGTCACGTTCAATTATGATTTCATAGCACAATGAACTTATCATCAATGCTTATGCACTTGCTAGCCCATAAAGAGGACTGACTAAAATTGAGTACTTTACTATTTAACTAGAACAAAATAGCATGCATACAAACAGATAACATAGTGAAATCTACCACCACTTGCACATAAACTTGCAAAGACTCACTCTTCAAGCAACCAATAACTACGTCTCTGAAAATTTTCGTTTTCTTCTCCATGAGCATAATAGCAATGCAGAACATCAATGCCTCCAACCTGAAAAGATTTACATTTGCCGAAAGTTTTCACTAGAAGCCCAGAAAATTTCATATAAAGTGTGTTATCCTCTTTCTACAGAGGAATTTAATTTAAATAGTATATAATACACAAGATTTACGAGGAGATTGCTGTTTGGCATCAACTTCAGATAAATACAGGCTTCTGGAAAATGGAAAACAAGTGAGCCATCATTGATTCTTACCTTGAGTTTCTCATGAGCTTCCTTCACTGTTTTTCCATCCTTTTTCTTCCTCCAGTTATGGCCATCCTTTCTAAAGTATCTAAGTACCTTCCGATCAAAAAGAAAAAGTGAACCACCTGAAAAAGGAAGCAATATCCAAGTTTGGAGAATTCAATTTGAAGAGATATGAAGGAAAGCACAATAATCAAATAATGTATGGTTCAAAAATGACCACTAAAACCTCTCAACTTAAAAAATATCTCTATGCAATGTGAATTAAACCCGTGTGACGTCGTAGATGGCAGGACAAATAAAACTAGATAGTTAACAGGAACTGAGAATATGGGGAGGAATGCATAAGTAAAAAATCAAAAAAGTATATATATCTACCAAGAATCCTAACCAAAAAGAAATCATTCAAGCATTTCAGAAAACTAAGAAGAAAGCATCTCAGAAAGTAGGAGTCACATGATAGACAATTCAAGCATCTCGGAAATAAAGTTCCAGTGTAAGGTTTCTTTTGACAGCAAAATCTTTTATATTATAAAGATAATTATCATCATCTAACAGCATGATTAACCGCCAACAACATAAACCATCGAACAGCACGGTTTATAAAATGCTATTAAAGGATCATACTTGGTGGCATATGTGCAGGTTCTGGAGCAATGTGAAATTTCTTATAGTTTTTAAGAATTTCACATATTTCAGCCGGCCGTAGCCACCTGTGCTGTGCTTCCATGAGTATCTGCTCAATATCTGCATCGCAGAAGATGAAAGTTAATTGAAACCTAAGCATATAATTAAAATCAACAAGCAAAAACCGCCAAATTACCCAATCCTTCACATTAGCTTAATACCAATAATAATAGTATAAAAGCTACTCCCATTGCCAAGACAATACACGTTTCCCTACAGCAGTGTCAACTCATTTCATTTCGTTTTGAATTTCGACCCAATATATCTTGATTCTCTAACAAAATTCCTACCGCCTTTTTGCTTAATTTTATTCTCCATCATAAAGAAGACTTAGATCAAGCTCTTTTCCTCTATCCATCTAATCAAACCCAAACCTCATAAACTAGATATTATTAGAAGTAAAAAGGGAATAGCTAAACAGCAAATTGCAGTAATTTATAGCAGTAATTTATATCATATAAAAGAAAGCAGTGGAAAACAAAAAACAACAGGCAGCCAAATATATTAAGAATAACAAAGAAAATTATATTAAATAATAGGTAAAAGAAGATAGGAGAGTCAATCGTATACAAACCCAGTTGATTATTAAGGCCATACAGCCTAGTCTCCGCCATAAATTTCACTTTCTTTTTTTCCCTTCAAGTCAGCTTCTGAGCCCAAAATCCTTAAATTTCCCTTCTTAGAGCTGAATTGAGGCGTTCTACGTTTGATAAAGCTTGAAAAGAAAAAAAATTGCGGTTTTTTGGAGAAAAGAGAAAGTGGGTGATCAAAGGGAGCGCACCCCCTGGACCTCAGTTACCATGACCGCCTTCTCCCCCACGCTCCTCGATCTGGGTCGACCGATCCGGATTGAACCGCACAGATCAATTGAAAAACGATGAGAAAAAAAGCCACGAAATATATCAATATATTTCTTCCCTTCCTATTCAACAAACCCGTATCAATATTTTAACCCGAAATTCCAAAAGCAGGGATAAAAAAGGAGCATCTAGAAAAGGACGAGTTTGAGGAAAAAAAGGATGAGTTTGCTTTTGCAATTGTAGCTTCAAATCTGTTCTTGAACTTGCGGAGTCAAAAAAAGACGACAGACGGACAGAGTAATACTAGTATAATATATATGATGACAGAGGCCTTATTGGTTTGGGCTAAGTTCCAAGAATCCAAAATAATCAATTGGTTTAAGCAAGGCTGGCCCGTTTTTCTACAAAGGCCTTTTTGGTTTGGGCTAAGTTACTAAAATCCAAAATAATCAATTGATATATGGACTAAGTTGTCTTGATTTAATCTTTTTTATTTAGATACACCAGGCACTTTTTCACTTTCCTCGTGAAAGTGGTTTTCGGACAAAATTACTTAAATAAATTGACATAGTTTTTAAATTTTGAATATTCATCAAAGGGTATTTTAATAAATTTAACTTTATTTTCAAAGGAAAATAACAATTCAACGAAACACTCTAAAAATAAACAAAAGAAAACGAAACATTTTAATAAATTGCATGTTAATAAAAATAAACAAAAGAAAATAAATTAAAGAAAAAATTAAGAGTACATATAAATTAGAATATATGTATTCATAATCCAAAATCCAATAATATGATCGAGATTTAAAGCAGAACCAACGGGACGACGCAACGGGTGAAATTAACAAGCCTTTTTCTATATAACTATAGGCTTTAATTAGTGGCCTTAATTATTAGGTTGTAAATCTTGTTTGAGTCTCAGCTCATATATGATTTTCATTACTTTAATTTAAGTCTTGTTATTATTCATTTACTTTGTAAATGTCGTAACAAGCGAGTTTGTGAAAGAAAATAATGCTTATTTCACCTCAACTCAACACTGTGTTTGTGGAAGGTATTTGTTGATCACAACATTAGGCTGGCGAAATTCGAACCAGACGCTAGCATCAGACATTGCAAAAGCAACAATGAGCAGAAAAATTGGGAGGATGACATTATTGTCGGTTCGACTCGCATTTATGCATAGCAACATGAGATGAGCACTATCTAAGCTTCACGACGCATACCATTTCGACATGTCTATACCGAGTAAGACTTGACAATATGAACCCTAGCAGTATGGGAGAATTGTGAGAAATAAAACATGTCAATGTTTAACACGACCAGCACTAGAATTATGAATAAGTTGAAAACCCTCAAACCCTATTAAAAACCCTCATTTGAAGCATATAAGAAAACAAACATAAAGTTTTAAAAAAAAAAGTAAGTTAATAATAATATTAAAATAAATGACCTAATAGTAAATCCATACTTTCGTGAAGGTTTTCTTCTTGCATCATAACATCATTTCATCTCCAAAATCTGGTTGTTGGCTTCCTTTTTATCATTCAATTCTAAGCGAATAACTGGCACTGCCGGTGGAAGAATTGGCTACGCACGAAGACAAGCTGGTGCCCTCGGTGGAAGATGTTATGGGGGATAAAAATGCAAATTTGATTTCATCCTTTTTATAACAAATCCCATTTTGCTTTTCAAAAAAATGTAAACTTTAACAAACTAAATGAAACTAACAGCAAGCTCAGCAATCCCTGTAGTGGCTGAGTTTATGAAGGAGTTGTTTACGCCGAGGGAGGAGCTTGTGGTGGTGGAAGCAGTAGCGTAGCCAGGATTTTGGCTAAGTGGGTTCAGATCCTTTATAAACTTCTATTGTATAGTTGATTTGTGTATAGGTAATAAAACATCTTTTTAGATCAAAAGCAAAAGGCAATAGCTACACTAAATAACCCTTATTACATATTAAACTCAGATAAATTTATTATACATGTTGATTCTCAATTTTTAATTTTTGTGGGTTAATATTGTGATTTTATTTTTTTAGTAGGTCAAAACCTCCAAACTTTCTAAATAATGGAGTCAATTTTACCTCAAATAATCATATATGTTTAAAGAAATAAAAAATCAAGCGGGTTCAATTGAACCCACTTGGCTATAGGTGGTTATGCCATTGGGTGGAAGACTAGAATAAAAATGTAAAACTTTTATAAGTATCAACGAACAAAATATTTTTCATCTATGTAAGTAATGAACAAAAGTAAATTACTAAATGAAGATAAATAAAAAAAATTAAAAAAAAAACACGAAATATATGTATGTTGTTGGACATCTTGTTTGTTTTGAAGATATGAGCCCCTATCAGCAGCATGGGAGAAATGGGAGAATTAAAACATGCTAAGATTTAACACGACCAGCACTAGGATTATGAATAAGTTGAAAACCCTCAAACCCTATAAAAATAACCATTTGAAGCATATAAAAAACCAACCCTAAAGTAAACAAAAAAAGATAATAAGTTAATATAATATTTAAAAAAAACGATCCAATAGTAAATTCATAACTTCCCGAAAGTTTTATTCTTACAGAATACCATCATTTCATCTCCAAGATCTGGTTGGTGGCCTCCTTCTTGTTGTTGAATCTCTAAGGGAAGAACTGGCGCTGCTGGTGGAGGAGTTTGCTGCGCACGAGGACAAAAATGCAAACTTGTTTTCATTTTTTCTATAATAATACTCATTTTTCTTTTCAAAAAAATGTAAACTTTAACAAACTAAATGAAACTAACATCGAGCTCAACAATCCCTGCAGTGGCTGAGTTTGTGGAGGATTTGGTTGCGTCGATGGAGGATTTGTGGTAGTGGAAGATTAGAGTAAAAATGTAAACTTTTATAAGTACTAACTAACAAAACATTTCTCATCGATTATGTAAGTAACGAATAAAAGTAAATTACTAACCTCAATAACCTCATGCACTGGAGGAGCTTCCGGTCCCAGTGGAGGAACTTGTGGTACCGGCGGATGCTGTGGTGATGGAAGGTTGGAGTAAAAAAGTAACTTTTTAAACTTTTTCAATCGATTATGCTAACAACATGTATGTAAGGAACTAAACTAAAACTAACCTCAACAATGATGTGCTACAATAGATGATGAGCTCCCTCTCCACCCACATGTTGAACAACCCGAAATTGTTGCTTATTTTCTTTATTTTCCTCTACATGAAGACCCCATTTTCTTCAGTCTCGTTTTCTTGTGAGTAAAACAAACTTAGTTTCAAACTAAATGATGACAAATAAAATAGAAATAAACACGAAAGATTGTATGTAATTAGCATCACCGAAAAGCCATGGTTATCCTCCATTTCTAAACCATTGCAAAGTCTTGCTTCGATTTCATCAGGTAGAAGTAGTAAGATGGAACTATCAGTACTTTTATATACAAGAAGAGAGAAAAGGGTACGGACTGGTGAATTGATTTAAAAACAAAAATTGTTATCAGAAAATTTCATTATTATCCTTGCATTGTTATGCAATGAGCAGACAAGAATAGGGAGCGCGCTTTAATATTAGTCCAGCTATATACGTCACATGTTAATTACTAATTACCAAATGTCTAATCCAACATTTATTCTTTTTTTAATTTTAAATTTAAAGTTGATGTGCAAAGGACGGGACGGGTGCCATGTCGCCCTCCTTTTTTTTGTAAATTTCGAATATTGAGTTATTTATCAAATAAACTCATACTTTTCAATTTTATGCTATTTATTTCTTTTATAATTAATTTCTGTTTTACTCTATTAACCTTTCAACTGTAGTTTTGGTCGAAATGGACGATCTATTTTACTTTATATAATTTTTGTTTTATTTATTCGATTAAAGTGATTCAAGTGTCTATTAAAAACAACAATGAGCAGAAAAATTGAGAAGACAACATTGTTGTCGCTTCGGCTTGCATCTATGCATAACAACATGAAATCAGCACAGTCTAAGCCGCACGACACATACCATTACGGCAAGTCTAGACCGAGTAAGACCACAATAGCAACAAAGACAACAAATGACAAGATGTCTAACAACATACAGGTATACCTCAAAGTCTTGACAGTATGAGTTCTATCAGCAGCATGGGAGAAATGCGAGAAATAAAACATGCCGAGATTTAACACGATTAGCACGAGGATTATGAATAAGTTGAAAACCCTCAAACCCTATAAGAAAAAGCATTTTGAAGCATATAAGAAAAAAACCCTAAAGTAAACAAAAAAAAGATGTAAGTTAATATAATAACTTTAAAAAAATGATCCAATAGTAAATCCATATCTTTCCGAAGGTTTTCTTCTTGCAACATACCATCATTTTATCTCCAACATTTAGTTGTTAGTTTACTTGTTGTTCAATCTCAAAGGGAAGAAATGGCGCTGCCCGTGGAAGAGTTCATTACGCATGAGGACAAGCTGGTGCCTCCGGTGGAAGATGTTGTGGGGAATAAAAATGCAAATTTGTTTTCATCCTTTCTGTAATAAATCTCATTTTTCTTTTCAAAAACATGTAAACTTTAACAAACTAAACGAAACAAAGCTCAGGCTCAACAAAGGACAGTGACAGGTGTCATGTCACCCTCACCTTTAAAAAAAAAATTAAATTGACTATTGAGTTATTTATCAAATAAGCTCATAATTTTCTATTTTTATGATAATTATTTCTTTTATAATTTCTATTTTACTTGATTAAACTTTCAACTTTAGTTTTGGTCGAAATGGACGGTCTATTTTACTTTATATAATTTTTTTGAGATATATTTTATATTTTTTTATTTATTCGATTAAAGTGATTCAAGTGTCTATTAAAAACATCAATGAGCAGAAAAATTGAGAAGACGACATTGTTGTCGGTACAATTTGCATCTATGCATAACAACATGAAATCAACACAGTGTAAGCCGCACAATGCATAGTCGCATACCATTGCGGCAAGTCTAAACCGAGTAAGACCGCAATAGCAACAAAGACAACAAATGACAAGATGTCCAATAAAATACAAATATACCTCAAAGTCTTGACAATATGAATCCTATCAGCAGCATGGGAGAAATGCGAGAAATAAAACATGCCGAGATTTATTACGACCAGCACCGGGATTATGAATAAGTTGAAAACCCTCAAACCCTATAAAAAGGAGATCAAATACTAAATCCATACCTTCCCGAAGGTTTTCTTCTTGCAGCATACCACCATTTCATCTCCAACATCTATTTGTTGGCCTCTTTCTTGTTGTTCAATCTCTAAGGGAAGAACTGGCGCTACCGGTGGAGGAGTTCGTTGCCCACAAGGACAAGCTGGTGCCGCCGGCAGAAGATGCTTCGGGGAATAAAAAATGCAAATTTATTTCCATCCTTTTTATGATAAATCTCATTTTGTTTTTCAAAAATATGTAAAGTTTAACAAACTAAACAAACTAACCTCAAGCTCAACAATCTGTGGTTGAGTTTGTAAAGGAGTTGGTTGCGCTAGGGGAGGATTTTGTGGTGGTGGAAGACTAGAGTAAAAATGTAAATTAACTTTTATAAGTACTAACAAACAAAACATTTTCATCGATTATGTACGTAACGAACAAAAGTAAGTTACTAACCTCAATAACCTCATGCACTGGAGGATCTTCCGGTGCCGGTGGAGGAGCTTGTAGTGCTGGCGGATGCTGTGGTGGTGGAAAGGTCGAGTAAAAAAGTAATTTTTTTAAATTTTTTCAGTCAATTATGCTAACAACAGGTATAATGTAAAGAACTAACCAAAGCTAACCTCGAAAATGATTTGCTACAATAGATAAGCTCCCGCTCCACCCCCATGTTGAACAACCCAACTTGTTGCTCAATTTCTCCATTTTCTTCTACATGAAGACCCCATTTTCTTCAGGCCTGTTTTTATGTGAGTAAAACAAACTTTGTTTCAAACTAAATGACGATAAATAAAATAAAATTAAACACGAAAGATTGTATGTAATTAGCATCACCGAAAAGCCATGATTGTCTTCCTTCCATGTTTAAACCATTGCATAGTCTCGCTTCGATTGCATCGGAAGAAATAAGATGGAGTTATCGGCACTTTTTATATATAGAAAGAGAGAGAAGGGTACGAGTTTGTGATTTGATTATAAATTATTATCAGCAAATTACATTATTGTCCTTACCATTATTATGCAATAAGCAGACAAGAGAGGGGAGCGTGTTTTAATATTAGTCCAACTATATACGTCACATGTTAATTACCAATTACCAAATGCCTAATCTAACCTATATTTTTTAATTTCTAATTTAAAGTTGAAGTGCAATGAACGGGGACAGAAGCCATGTACACCCTTCCTTTCTTTGGTAAATTTTTACTATTGAATTATTTATCAAATAAACTCATACTTTTCTATTTTATGCTATATATTTATTTCTGATATAATTTCAACTTTTGTTTTGATCGAAATGGACGATCTGTTTAACTTTATATAATTTTTGTTTTATTTATCTGATTAAAGTGATTCAAGTGTCTATTAAAAGCAACAATGAGCAGAAAAATTAAGAGGACAACATTGTTATCGATTCGACTTGCATCTATGCATAGCAACATGAAATCAGCACAGTCTAAGCCGCACGGTGCATACCATTGCGACAAGTATAAACCGAGGAAGATCGCAATAACAACAAAGACAACAAATGACAAGATATCCAACAACATACAGGTATACCTTAAAGACAATATGAGCCATATCAGCAACATGAGAGAAATGCGAGAAATAAAACATGCCGAGATTTAACACAACCAACATTAGGATTATGAATAAGTTGAAAACCCTCAAACCCTATAGAAAAACCATTTGAATCATATAAGAAATCAATCCTAATGTAAAAAAAATGTAAGATACTATAATAATATTAAAAAAAAAAACTCAATAGTAAATCCATACCTTCGCGAAGGTTTTCTTCTTGCAGCATACCATTATTTTATCTCCAACATTTGGTTGTTGGCCTCCTTCTTGTTGTTCAATCTCTAAGGGAAGAATTGGCGTAGCCGATGGAGTACTAATATTAAAATGCACTCCCCTTCCATTGATTTTGTAAGTAATGAACAAAAGCAAATTAGTCAATTTTGAGGAGTACAAAGTGTCCAAAATTGAAATTCGGGGGGCAAAACGTCTAAACGCTACAAGTTCAAGGGGGAAAATGGTAATTTAGTCGATATTGAGGAGTACAAAGTGGGCAATATGAATGATCCTTTCCTCTACGCAAAGTCTATCGTATTCATGTTTGCACTGAAAAATAACCCACAATCCTTCTCCTCTTTCAACTATCTCTTGCATACACCACAATTGCTTCTTTTTTGTATAGCACAAAGGTCCCGATCATGATTGTTGCCCTTGTAACCTCCTCCTCCTACTGCGGTGGCGGTGGTGGCTGCACTACAACTTGATCCACCACTTTGCTTGGTAGTTGCACCACCCTTTGCAATTTCTTTCTGCACGTGCAAGGAATAAAAACGTCCTATAATATAATTACGCCGATTAACATAATGTAGAGAAAAGAGTGGTCTAGATTTTCAAGAGAGTCACTCAACATGGTTAAAAAGAAATATCTGGTTTATTTTATAGTTAAAGGTTAAGCTTAATTATTATTATTATTATAATAAAGGGTTTGTTTTGATTTTTAAATGTTAACAACCCTAGAGTTAAGGATCATGTTAAGGTTTGAAAAGCTCTTTTGTTCCTCATTTCGGGAAAGGTATAAATGTCACTTTGCATCCTTAAGTTTGTACGGACTGCCACTTTACACCTAACTTTTTTATTTTGATCAAAAAGCCCCCTAAAGTTTTATTTTTGTGCCACTTTGCACCCTATGTCTGGTAGGACAAATGGATCGGTCACGGCATCCGACGTGGCATGCCACGTAAACAAAAAAATTAATGACATGTGGCACATGTCCTTTTTGGGCAAGTAGCATGCCACATGTCACTTTTTGGTACACGTGGCGTGACACGTGTTACTTTTTGGCACACGTGGCATGCCACATTGGACACCGCGATATAGTCTTTTGTCCTACCGTGACGGAGGGTGCAAAATGGCACAAAAATAAAACTTTAGGATGCGTTTTGGTCAAAATAAAAAAGTTGGATGCAAAGCGACAGTCCATACAAACTTAAGGGTGTAAAGTGACATTTATGCCTTTCCGGGAAAACTCTCTTAAGGGCCATGCTTATTTTTTCCATCATTGTTATACCTTATGTAGAAATTGAGCTCCTTCTAGTTAACTTCATAGTCCTTGGTGACACTTAATTTTTTTTTTGCAGAGTATTAAATTTGCCCCCTTCTAGAATTTTATAACTATACACGGGAAAAAATTTCATCTAAGATTAATTACTGTCAACCTCTATCCTCCAAAAATTTTAATTTGGCCCTTCTCAACTTTTAAAGAAAAGCAGTACTCCCCGAAATGGCATATAGATTGGCATTTTATGATCATAAAATGCCGTTTCTAATTCTAGCTAGGTACAGGCACAGGCTCCAAATAATAATTTGGCCTTTCGAATTAATAGTTTTAAAGAGAAAATATATAAATTAAATGATAATGCAGATGCTATGTGATATGAATCATAGAGAGTCTTCTATACATACAAGAATTGATATATAAGGGTACGTAGCCTATTTGGTACTCCATCGGTTCCATATTATCTGTCCCTTTTAAATCAAAGTTTCCTAACTCTGACATTTAATTATAAAAAAATTATATAAATATAAAATTTAAAAAAAATATATTTTGATTAAGTTAAGTCTTAAACTTTTCAAAACATATTTTTTGAAAATTTGACTGTACATATATTTTTTGTAATTAAAGGTCAAATGTGTGATTGATTTGACCCAAAAGGGACATATAATATGGGACAGAGGGAGTATATAATTAAGATTGTTAAAACCTTCCCTTCAAAAAGATAATAATAATAATTAAAACCTTGTTTAAAAAATTAATTAAAACCTTTTTTTAAAACCTTAAAAAAAAGATTATTAGGATCCTATATAAGCAAAGAGTTGTTAACAATCAAAAGAAATCCCTACATAATCTTTTTATTGCTGTTTCATCTCTCAAAATAAAAATTCTCTGAAACCATGTCAAGATTTCCATCCGTTACAGAATGTTTTCTCTATGCTGGCTTCGCATTTACTTGTTGTCTTATATTATTTGTCTTTCTAATATGGAGAGATAGGAAGAGGCAAACAGAAGGCCGCCAACTGATACTACCACCCAACATCGAGGTGGCTGAAGTTGTCGTACTGCAAAGTAAGCCGCCGCGGCAAACGGCGGCTCCATGGCCGATCGCGGAGGGGACCTTCACTGCATACATAAAAGAAGCAACTGAGTGTGGGTTATGCATGGAAGAGTTGGAGGAGGAAAATGAGTGTAGGGTTGTTTTTAACTGCAATCATCAATACCATAAACTTTGCATTGATGGGTGGCTGTTAGAGAATTCCTATTGCCCACTTTGTGATCATGCTTCAGATTAAGCCTAGCTGGTGATCAATTTTGCTGCTCTGCTGGTTAATTGTTTCTTGAAATTATGCAGGAGATTAATAAAGTTACACCCTCCTGATTGATTTAATTTTCATTTCATTTTTTCTTTTTGATGGATGCAGTAAGATAGATTTTTGAAGATTCTTAATTAGTAGTATTTCAATTTGTTTTTTCTTTTCATTTAATTATATGTGTTCTTCAGATTATCAATAAGTAAGCTTATATTTATCATTTTGTTTTGAAGCATTTAATTTTTTTTTCTCTAATTTTCTAATAAATAAATCTCTCCAATAATAACTAAAGAAGTATAAGAAAAATGAAGTTAATTCTAAAAGTTGGCATTAAAAGATTAATTCAAGCATTCAAGTTTATATCTAAAAATCTAAACAAGTAATTAAAAGCAATCCCAGCACCCCCGTCAAGTGTCGACGCGTTCCGAATGCGGGATTGCGACGCGTGACGCCGATTGTATGAGGTGTGATCGCCATGTTCATTCTTTCATTTTCTTTTAACTGTTTGTTTATCTGCGAGTTTTATTTTAACCATCAATCATTTGGTTTGATGGATGAGTGTTGACTCTTAGTTTCAGTAATCAATCCAAGATTCAATCCCTAAACAATTCTTAACTAAAAAAAGGGTTTTATTTTAGGGAGGAAGAGAGTCTATAGCTAAGTTCAAGTAGTTGGTGATAAGGAAAAATTAAAAAGAAAATCAAATAGTAATAGAAAATGTAGGCACAAAATTCGTATATATATCTTAAACAGTCAATTTACACCAACTTTTCTGTTGATTGTTAATTTTATTGTTAGGATCATAATTCACAATAACCAAAATGCAAATGGTTCGTTGGGGTAAGCTTGTTTACCAATTCCTTCTTGAAAAAATAATAAAAATAAAAATATAATAATGTCTCTAACCATTGGGCTGCAGTTGGATTAACTTTGGGTTTGCTATTGTATTGTTTTCGTGAGTTGGGCTAAAAGCCTAAACCCAATAAAAAATAACCCAACCCATTAACCCAATAGTATTTTTTCTTAATTTATTCAAAGACCTTTGACTTTTTCCTTCTACGAAATAATTCAGGACTTGATTGAAAAATATAAAAAAGGAGAAGGCTAGTATTCGAAATAAGAAGAAAAAGAATGAAAAGGCGACGGTTAGTAAAAGAGGCAGATACTGTGTACAGTATCCCGAAACTCACGTCAAAAGGTGGACTAAACTGAAGTTGAAGTCTAACATAACATTGCTGATTCGTCACAGATAATTCCAATTTCCTTTTCGTCGGCTATTTCCTTTCTCTTTCTCTCCCTCGTATTCTGTATTAGGATTTTGGAATATCAACTTAAAAAGTTTTTTTTTTTTTCTTTCAAAAAAAAAAATCGAACTTTCGAAGTCGAGGGGGTGCGCTCCCTTTGATCACCCACTTTCTCTTATCTCGAAAAACCGCGTTTTTTTCCCCTTTTCAAGCTCTAAGCCTCTAACAGATCCTAAAGGCGTCGACTTCAGCTTTCAGAAGGGAAATTTTAAGGATTTTGGGCTCAGAAACTGAGTTGGAAGGGAAAAAAGAAGTAAAATTAATGGCAGAGACTAGGCGCTATGGCCTTACTAATCAACTGGGTTTGTATATGATCGACTCTTCTATCTTCTTTTACTCTGTTTAAGTATTTTCTTTGTTATTTTTCAGCTTGGGGTTTTAGTGAAAGTAGAAAGTTAGCTGTTGTTTTCCACTGGTTTCTTTTATATGATTTTAATTAATGCAATTTGCTGTTCAGACCGTCCTTTTTTGACTTCTAATATTTAGTTTATGACGTCTGTGGGCTTTATTTGCATTATGTTCTTGAAGAATTGATTGGATTGATGGGGGAGAGAGCTTAATTTAAGTCTTTACTTATGATGGAGGGGAAAAAAAGAAGAAGAAAACTTTAAGCAATAAGGCTATGAGAATTTTGTTAAAGAAAAGATATATTTTGGGTCCAAAATTCTAAACGAAATGAAAATGCTTTGACATTGTTGTAGGAAAACGTGTATTCTCTTGGCATTAGGAGTAGATTTTATACTATTATTACTATCAAGCTAATGTGAACTTTGAAGGTTTGGGTAATTTGGCGGTTTTTGCTTGTTGATTTTAGTTATGCATAGGTTTAATTAACTTTCATCTTCTGCGGTGCAGATATTGAGCAGATACTCATGGAAGCACAGCACAGGTGGCTAAGGCCGGCTGAGATATGTGAAATTCTTAAAAACTATAAGAAATTTCGCATTGCACCAGAACCTGCACATATGCCACCAAGTATGATCTTTTAATTGCATTTGATAGCTGATGCTGTAGATTTTTTATTTTTTGAGGATTGTGTTTCCTTCATATCTCTTCAAATTGAATTCTCCAAACTTGGATATTGTTTCCTTTTTCAGGTGGTTCACTTTTTCTTTTTGATCGGAAGGTACTTAGATACTTTAGAAAGGATGGCCATAACTGGAGGAAGAAAAAGGATGGAAAAACAGTGAAGGAAGCTCATGAGAAACTCAAGGTAAGAATCAATGATGGCTCACTTTTTTTCCCATTTTCTAGAAGCCTAGCATCCATCTGAAGTTGATGCCAAACAGCAAACTCCTAGTAAATCTTGTACATTATTGTACTATTTAAATTAAATTCCTCTGTAGAAAGAGGGTAGCACACTTTATATGAATTTTTTTGGGCTTCTGGTGAAAAACATTGGACAAATGTAAATCTTTTCAGGCTGGAAGCATTGATGTTCTGCATTGCTATTACGCTCATGGAGAAGAAAACGAAAATTTTCAAAGACGCAGTTATTGGATGCTTGAAGAGTGAGTCTTTGCAAGTTTATGTGCAAGTGGTGGTAGTTTTCACTATGTTATCTGTGTGTATGCATGCTGTATTGTTCTAGTTAAATAAAGTAGTCAATTCTACTTATTCTTCTTACTATGCTAGCACATGCATAAGCATTGATAATAAGTTCATTGTGCTATGAAATCATGATTAGATGTGACTTTATGGAAATCTTCCTCTACTTTGATTTGATTTTGTAAATTTAAGCGGTAGAGAAATTAATTTTATAAACTTTTAACCATGCAATTTTTGTTTTCTTCTCTTGAAATTTTTTATGTTGCCAAAATTTGAGCCCTGTGATTTCATTTTTTTCAGGTCAGTTAAGCTGATCTACAAAGGCAACTTTGTATAAATTAATGAATTTTTTATAATTTTGCCAATGCCTGTACCCCTTTGTTCATTGATAGGGTGATTGTCTATTACATGCATTTATGAATTTTGATTTATCTGTCAAATTGGAATTTGGAAGGATAGCTAGTAAATTTAATCATCATTTGAAATTTTGTATCACCATTTTGATATTCTGCTTTGAGATGAGGTAATCTTATTCAGAATTGAGATTTTATCTGTTCCTTTCAAAAAGGTTATCATAAAGAATTAAACTTAAGATCCCTGTATTTTCATGACTTTTTTTGCATTAAGGTGCTAGAATGTGTAACGAGAAATGTGTTAAAGTTGGTGGACATTGCTAATTTTTGCAGTCAATTCTGCTAATATGGATCATATTTTATTGTTTTGAAGCACATGCTATTTTCTTGAAACTGTAATTAGTTACTTTGTTTTAGTATTAATCTATTGAAGGGCTTCTTCTCAAGCTTTCCTCTTTGGTTGCTGACATAACTTACAACTACTGTTTGTAGCGATCTCTCGCACATTGTTCTTGTCCACTATCGAGAAGTAAAGGTCAGACCTTAGTCTGTCACTTTTTATTTTTTGTTTTTTCCTATTGCTTCTGAATTCTGATTACCCATCATCTTTAAAAAGAAAAGAAAAAAAAAAGTTGTCTACTGTTTTCATGGTCAGAAAAAGAAAGTTTGTTAAACAGCTTTTAAAAGAGCATTAGCATCTGAGCAATCAAACATACTAAACATTGATCCTGAATAATTTTCAAAACCTCTAAAGGATTTGTCATCACAGAATGAAACTGTATATGTTCAAATACAATTAACGATCAACCTGATGGTTACATTGTTAACTAAATTGAACATTTGTCTCATGCTGTAGAGCTTGCACTGGGTTGCTTAAACCATTCCCATGAAAAGCCAGTTTAATACTCTGTTTTTGACTTTCTTAAATTGTCAGGGAAATAGGACAAATTTCAATCGTGTCAAAGAGAATGAAGAAGCTATCCCATATTCCCAAGAATCTGAAGGAACTATACCCAATTCTGAGATGGAAAGTTCTATATCTTCCAGTTTTCATCCCAATAATGGTCAACTTCCTTCACAAACAACAGATACAAGTCTGAACAGTGTACAGGCATCAGACTATGAAGATGCCGAATCTGGTATGATTTTTAGATAATTATGGCTACATTCCTAATAAATCAGAAGGTGCTAGTTTCATTTATTTTTAAGATGTTACTTACCTTCGTGGATAATCATTGCGTTACCATGTCTTATACTTACCAATGAACATGCTATCTGGTGCAGTCTATAATCATCAAGCAAGTTCACAATTCCAGTCTTTTCTTGAGCCACAACAATCTGTTGCGGTGAGGATTGATGGTGGATTCCCTGATCCTCATGTTCCTCTGTCCCATGGTAGTTGTTTTAACTTTTTGTTATACCATTTCTATTCTTAGATTTGGTGTTTCAGTTTATGCTAATTACTAAACTTTACTGCTAGCAGATGATTATAATGGAAAGCCATCAGGCTCTGCTTTTCAGCTTACCCAACCAGACAAGAATACAGAGTATAATGATGCTGGATTAACATATAAGCCCCAGAAAAATCTGGACATCACTTCATGGGAGGATGTGTTAGGAAATTGTACTCCTGGAGTTGAATCTGTGCAATATCAACCACAATTTACTTCAACATGTGATACGATGGGGCAACCATTCAACAATAGTTTTCTGAGAAGGCAGGAGTTTGAGGATCCGTTACATGTTCAAGAAGGGCAGGTAATGGAGTTATTTAACTTGCATAGCATCTAGAAATTCAATTGGAAATGTTTTTGAAATCATTAATTGTTCTTTGCAATTGATATCTGAGATAATGGCTCTGAAAATTCTTGCTTAGTAAAGGCAGCTAGGATCATTAAGCAGTAATTTCAAACAAAGGGTACTTCAAACTTATTTGCTGTGTGCCGCACTTTCATGTATCAGACAGGTTTTTCTGCTAGATTTTCTTTCTCCGATTAATTACTTTTCTGGCTTTAATTTGCCCTTTAAGCAGGCTTCTGAAGGTGATTCTTCACATTTATCCAAGTGGCCATTGGATCAGAAGTTGCATTCGGACTTCAGATTTGATCTTAGTTATAAAAATCATGAACAAGAAATTAATCACCTTGTGCATCCAGGCAAGCAACAGAATAATTCTATAAAATATAACCAACAGACGGATCCCTCAAATGGAAAGGATGGATATGTTCTTAAAGTAGATTCACAGAACCATTTGACCCTCGAGGGAAAATCCATTTCTTCTGCTATGAGACAGCACTTGCTTGATGGTTCTTCTGCAGATGAAGGTCTGAAGAAGCTTGATAGTTTCAACCGCTGGATGAGTAAAGAACTTGGAGATGTAGATGAATCACATATGCAGCCCAGTTCTGGGGCCTACTGGGATGCAGTTGAAGGTCAGAATGGGGTTGATGTTTCTGTTATGCCCTCTCAAGGGCAATTGGATACCTTTTTCCTTGGTCCTTCTATCTCGCAGGATCAGCTCTTCAGCATAATTGATTTTTCGCCAAATTGGGCTTATGAAGGCTCTGAAACCAAGGTATGCGGTAAAATTTTTCATGGCAAGCAAGTAAGCATTAAAATATCATCAATTTAGGGATGAGTTGAAATATTGATGAATTAGTTCCACAATTGAGTGGCATGTAAAAACTAGTACTTATACTTATTTTATTATGTATTTAGTTCCTTTTTCCCCTAATTTCTTCCACTACTCACACAGGTCCTCATCACGGGAAAGTTCTTGAAGAGTAATGATGAGACTAAGAATTATAAGTGGTCATGCATGTTTGGGGAAGTAGAAGTTCCAGCAGAGGTCATAGCAGATGGTGTTCTTCGCTGCCACACTCCAATACACAATGCTGGCAGGGTTCCTTTCTATGTCACATGCTCAAACAGATTAGCTTGTAGTGAAGTCCGAGAGTTTGAATATCGAGTCCGTCACATCCATGATTTGGAGGCTGTGGACCGCCCTACTAGCAATGCCAACGATATTCTTATTATGCGGTTTGGTAGATTATTGTGCCTTGGCGCCAGTTCTCCCCATCCTAACACCTATGATGTAACTGATGTGTCAGAGGTGAGCAATAAAATAAATTCATTGTTGGAAGAGGACAACGAAGAATTGTTACAGATGTTGAGGCCTAACTCAGAGGAAGGGTTTGTCCTAGAAAAATTGAAAGAGCAGCTGCTTCAGAAGCTACTGAAAGAGAAGTTGCGTGTATGGCTCTTGCAAAAGGTGGCTGAAGGTGGAAAAGGCCCTAGTATATTGGATGAGGATGGCCAAGGTGTTATACACTTTGCAGCTGCTCTTGGTTATGATTGGGCCTTCGAGCCCACTATCATTGCCGGTGTAAATGTTAACTTCCGTGACGTGAATGGATGGACTGCACTTCACTGGGCAGCATCTTATGGCAGGTGAGCAACTTGAAAATGAAAGTAAAATTTTCCCGCATTGTTCTGTTTTCCATCTTTTTAAATATTTTTCCCATCACGTTTTCTAGATGAAGAAGGGTATTGTAGGCTGTAGATTTCTTCTGAGTGTGAATTTATCCAAAGAAGGGAAAAAATATTGAACTCTCCATTTGGTGGATGCATTTCTCTTTGCTATTTGTCTTCAGCTATCCTCTCATTTTGACTTTGTCTTTTTCCTTTCTTTCTTTTCTTTTCTTTTCTTTTTTTTTTGGCCAAAAAAAGGCAAAAGCAAAAGCATCTACCAACCTCAAGTACCAAAAAAGAAAGCATCTATCAAGTTAAACGAAGCCTGCAAAACAATTTTTGTAGGATATGTAACAAAGAGGCTTCCAGAAATAATGTCTAGGCTAGTAAATACCTTTTTAAGGGCTGCTTTTCTTAGGTACAAATCTATTTTATGATTTCTTATGACTTATTTTAGTCTGACTTCCACTGACATGAACTTTCGTTAACATCAGAGAACGCACAGTTGCTTCCCTTATTTCACTGGGTGCAGCTCCTGGAGCATTAACAGATCCTACACCTGAATTTCCTTTAGGCAAATCATCTGCTGACCTGGCCTCAGCCAATGGACATAAAGGAATTTCTGGCTATCTTGCAGAATCTTATTTGAGCTCGCACCTTATATCCCTCAATTTGGATAACCAAGACCGTAATGATAACTCGGATTCTAGATCAGATGTAACAGAGGAAATTTTAGGAAGGAACGCAGCTCCACCTGGTTATGGGGGTGCTTCGGATGGCCCATCACTGAAGGACTCATTAGCTGCTGTATGTAATGCCACTCAAGCTGCTGCTCGTATCCATCAGGTCTTCAGGGTGCAGTCCTTCCAAAAAAGGCAGTTAGAAGAGTATGGCAATGATAAATTTGGAATGTCAGATGAGCGTGCTCTTTCACTTATAGCAGTCAAGTCAAATAAGCCTGGAGGGCAACGTGATGAGCATGTGCACGCTGCTGCCAGTCGCATACAAAACAAGTTTCGTGGTTGGAAGGGTCGAAAAGATTTTTTGATAATACGCCAACGGATTGTCAAGATTCAGGTTCATTAGTTGCTGCTCTAGTTTTCAACTTTATGATCCTTGCTTTACTTCCTTCACTCCAACAAAGATTTTCCATGACAAGCACAATTGTTGTATTCTAACGGTTAGATTTTTAAAGCAAATGATTAATTAACTTGTATATTTTTTGATTAAAGGCTCATGTAAGAGGCCACCAGGTCAGGAAAAACTATCGAAAGATAACCTGGTCAGTAGGAATTTTGGAGAAAGTGATCTTGCGTTGGAGACGGAAAGGAAGTGGCTTACGTGGATTCAAGCGAGAAGCACTCAATGAGGGCCCCAGCACACATGCATCACCAAAGGAGGATGACTATGATTTCCTGAAAAAAGGCAGGAAGCAGACGGAAGAGAGGTTACAGAAGGCACTTGCCAGAGTCAAGTCCATGGCCCAGAATCCTGCAGGCCGAGATCAATACAGTAGGATGAAGAACGTCGTCAATGAGATCCAAGAGAAGGTAATCAGAATATTCTATGGTAGTTAGGACTTAGGATACTAGAAGAGTAAATACCTCTTGCATGATTTCACTTATAGCTGGTTCTTGTTGAACTGAACAATGAATCTCAGTAGAGATGCTTAGACTTTTCAAATATATCTTGCTTATGTGAAATACCTCATAACGTCCATTGATGTATCAGCATAGTTAGTTAATAGCATGCATGAAAACCTAGTACAACTGTTGTAGAACTCATCTCTTTGAATTAACTTGGCAGGTCATGTACAACAAGGCTGTCATGGGTGCTGGGGTAACAGATTTGGATGAAGACTTGATTGATTTAGAAAAGCTGTTAGATGATGATGCTTTCATGCACACGGCACCTTGAGTGATCTGACATCCACCTTAATCATGTTGTAAATCGTGTTTGACTCTCAGCTCGTATATTATCGATTACTTATGTTAGTCTTTGCTATAATTCTTCTGTAAATGTCGTAACAAGCCAAATTCATTAGTGATCCCTTAGGAATTAGGATAACAGAACAGCTGTATAATTTTTGACATATCAAACCATGCTATAACAAAGATTTCATTTTAGTATATATTGCTTCATTATGATGCTCTCTGCAAGTAACATCCTCAGTTTGGATAAGTGGAATCGTGGATCAAAATTTATTTTCTAAAAGAAAAAGAGAAAAAAAAAAAAAAAGGAGGAAAAGGAAGGCAAAGAAACCAACTAAAGAGGAAGTTGGAAGCAATTCCAATTGCATTGCTAATGTTAAAATATTCTCAACCATGAAGAATACAAACTGTCTTCTCCTGTGATATTCTCACACCATATACACTGCTCTTTTTTTTCCTCTTATTGTGATGAAAAAAACAAAAGGACAGTGTGCTTCCACCATCCACTGTACATAGCAACAACCTAAAGTATACATTTCTTTTTTTCACAACCCACGTCACCTCACTGATATCTGCCAGCTCTTCCCACGAGGTTGGAAAACGAAAAAAGAAAAAAGAAAAGAAAATTTTAATAAGCATAGAAAATTAAGAAAATTGAGGTCCAAGTGATTAGAATAACTACTCATTGTAACTCTTGGTAAAACCAAACCCTCTTTTCTCAGCTCTTGTTGTTTGAACCAAGGCTTTCATAAAACAGGATATACCCGTGATCCGTATTACTTGAATACTCCTGCGCTGACCCAAAAAATGTCTGAACTGCAGACTCGTCAATCATCTCCACATTCTCGTCGTCAAAAAATAACCAGTGGTTATGGCTTTTCACCAGGCTAACGTAATGCCCGTGGTTAGGTCCACTTCCCACATGAACAACTACAGCAAACAGAGAATACTCTGAATCTGCATCTTCAACAGTATTGCTCAGCTTCAGCTCAAGCGGAAAGACAACACGGTAGGAGAGCTTTTTATACCGACCAAGCTGCTCAATGTACTTGAACCTCTTCAAATGAATAACCAGGATGTGAGGAGGCTTCTTTATCTTCATTCTCTTCTGCGCTTCTTGCAAACTGCAACAACGAAGACAAAACAAAGACTAAATTCTTAAATGCAGATCCAGAATATGGTGTTTGAACCATCAGGGGAAAAAGATAATGATGAGTGTCTGCATGTCTTTCACTAAGATTAATCTCATTTAACTCCCACGACCAGAACCAACATCTCTTTTACTAACAAAACGTCAAAACCTCATTTTGTCATATTTGAACTTTGCTGACCAGTCTGAACGGATAAGAGTTAATTGAGATATCTGTTGTCAATGTTAACTACTTTACAGAGATAATCCCAAAACCACGTGAGATGAAAACAGGTATAATCAATTAGAAAACACATCAAGGGACGCAAAACAACACTTAAAAGGGAATATTACCTGCAGCACTTGTCACAGAAAAATTTGTCCTCTGCATTCAATGTCTCAGTAGAACTAAAATTTTTCAAACAGCTAGTTATTGAGCTGTTTTGTTCAATGTCAAGGCTCAAGTCGAAGAAAGTTTCGTCTCTCGCTGTTACTGTCTCACATCGCAAGCATCTGGTCTCGTTGGTAAGTATTCCCTGTCCGAAATTGCCCAATGAGATGATGAGATTCTTTCTAAAATGCTTGGAACACAGGAAAAGCCACAGATAGGGAACAGACACTAAGGGAGAAGGATTTGGGCATAATTGTGCTACTAAGCATTTCAGTGGTGACTAAAAGTGTCCTCATATTTAACAAGCCATAGCATTCTTCTATAAAGAGTATCAATAAGTAAACTTTAAGAGGGAAAAAACCCTTGTATTTATCTTTATTTCAAGTGAAGGAAAGTAAATAAAGCACAAGAATAGAACAATTAATCAAAACATATGAATATAATTAGAACAATCACCTGAAAATTCTTGTGTACCCATGTAACCAAAGGCTCTTTGTGAACACCATTTGCCTGAGGATTCTTTGGCCCATTCGCAGTCTTTTCAGGAGGTGATGGAGTTTCTGCATCATTTTTTGCAGCTTGAGCCTCTTTCTCTAATATGTCGACAAGTTCATTTAGCAAAAAGTTCAAGAACTCATGAGCATCCTACCAAGGAAAAGAGAGAGAATTAGTTATTCTCTTCTGATTTTCCATTAAAGAGAATAAAGAAAGTCAAAATGTTTCAGTGACATGCAAGGAAAAGCTACTACTTTTGGCCAATTAAAACCTTGAATCAGGCAAAAGAGATAAAGGCAGCATATTGCAAATATGAGAATTAATCAACTTATAGGAAAAGAACTAGGTACTTGAACCTAACAAATGTAGATCACTTCACTACCTGGTGCATATAGCTGCGGAAAAGCTCATTTTGTTTCTTCAATCTCTGTACAAAGCGCTTTGGAGCAATGACGCCTGTTTTCTTCTTCTGTGAACTTATCTAATCATAAAGAACAAACAACTGTTGGTCTGAGAAGCAATCAAGCAAAAACCATACATGTGAAACAAGATACAAAAGGGGAGGTGGTGGGAAGGAGCGGAAATATACTCTAGCGGAGCTATTACCTGTGTAAACAGATCTGCCAAGCATGTCAGCAGATTCTCTTCTGCATCAGCAACATTTTTATTGCTTGAATAATAATCTAGCAGTTGTTCACGAAATGGGACACAAAAGTAAAGTGCCTGTAAAGAGACAGAGAAAATGGAATTAGACATTTGTCCTGTTGGTAACTAAGAGGGAATTGTTGCCCAACAATTTTACCAAAGACTACTGTGATTTCCATATCCCGCTCAATAACCATACATGCCCTAATCAAACCAAAAAAATAAAAAGTAAAGGATAAAATAAAAATGGGAAAAAACTCATAGGAATTACAGAGTATAACAATCGACCATCTAAAATAATCAGGGAGAAATGATAACAATACTAAAAATATCAAATTTAAGCATGAGCAATGAAAGAACAGATCTTTATGCTAATGTGAATTCAATAACCATTCATTTAATCACCAATATTAATACCTAGACCACTTTAATGACCAATATTCAATCCCTAGACCACTTTAATCACCAATATTCAATCCCTAGACCACTTTCTGTTCTTTTTTTTGCTACATCTAGACCACTTTCTTTTCTGATCTTAGCTAATATCTACAATGGACAACCACCACGCTTTCCCATTAAGCAATCCAGCATCGTAACCCCTCCTAATTTCAATTAAAATTTAGAAAACCATGCCACCGAAATGCAACGAAACATGCAATTACAAGAGGAATTCACTGCAAAAACCCGAATTTTCCCTATTTATTTGTTTTCTACTGCTTTCAGTTAAATTAACACATTCAACAAATGATCACTAGAAGGATTCCACCGCAGTAAGAAAATAAAACCATGATACTTGCAAAACTAAAAAGATACTAACATCATGTAGCTGAACAAATTTGCATAAGCAAATAAATATTGAGAAAAGAAATTGTTCATAGCTGAAAGTTCAAAATCAATCAAATTCAAAATATTGCAATTGACCTAAACTATCAAATTCAACACAATTTAAAAAAGAAAAGGAGAAATCAAATTAGATTCAAAGTTCCAATTGTCAATAAAAGGGGGAAAGTGAGGGAAAAGAAAAACCTGAAGGACGCTGTTACAATAACAAGTGTTGCCAAAGTTTTCGAGGCCAAAATATCGTTCGCCTTCAGGGAACTGGTCGCCCAAAGCTTTCTCGAGTTTCGAACCCGCCGCTCCCATTTATAAAATGAAATTTTGACTACAACTCGAACTCAGATCTTCTTCCGACAGATTCAACTCACCAATTCTATTCTATCTCTCCATTCACGACTAACTCTCCTCCGTTTAATTAGAATTCGCTCTAGGGTTTGTTTGGATGAAGGGAAAAAAATTAAATCAATTTTCTTTTCCTTTCCTTTCCTATTTCGGTTTGAGGCAAGTGTAGAAGAGCCAAGGCAAATGAGGGTTTGTTTTTGTTTTGTTTTGTTTAGAGAGAGAGAGAGAGAGTTTTGGGAGAGACGAAGAAATAAAGAAGAAAAATAATGGTGGCAAAAATAGAATTAAGAAAAATAGATTGAAAGTATTTAAACAAAAGGAAAAAAAATGAAAATTAAACAAAATAAAATATGTTGACGCTTTCTTATTTGCTATTGCCACTCCTGGTCACGTGATGCCAAGCTGTAAAATGAAAACTAATGAATAGAGCTTTTTTTTTTTTTCATATTTTGTTCCATTTTTTATCAACTACTGTATGTTTTGCTTCTTCTTTTTTTCTTTTTTTTGCAAGATAGGCAGATACTATATTTTTTGCTTAATTTGATATGATTTGGATAAGATATAAATTTAGTATTATAATAATTAATGATGGTTTATTTATATTGTTAATTATTAATCAAACTATAATTTTCACCAACAAGGGGTTGGATCAAATGATAAGCGGCTTGTTCTAGTTTAAGCAGGTCTGAGAGTCACCCATCATAACCAGGTGCGTGACGCAGGTCGGATCCGGGCCTTGGATACCAGATGGGATAAAAAAAAAATCAAACTATAATTTTCAAAAAAGAAAATAAATGTAGTATAATGTGTTTTGTTTTGGCCGAAGTAGTATAATGTGTTTAATGAGGGAGATATAGGATCAAACACACAACAATGGATTATTCATTTTAATTCTGCATTAATTTTAACAAATTTGAAAAAAAAAATTGATATAGGGTGAGAAATGCTTTGATTATATCATTACAGGGTATTAATAATGTTGTTCTATGGTATATTTTCGATTTACCCCAAATTAATCATCATGTTCGATGTAATTTTCAAATACCAAAAGATTTATAGAAAATGTTTCACTCTCATAAATCATCAATGGTTTTCAATAATAATAATAACTATAACTTTCCGGCCGCGCTTTGCGTGCGGCTGTTTTATTTTATAAATTCTTTTAAAAAAATTCAGTTAAGAAATGAAATTTAGAAAATTCAGTTCAGAAAAGAAATTTTGTTGTGAAATGATAAAAAAACAAAGCAATGGAGTAAAATTGAAGTATAGAAAAGACAAGAGAATAGAGAGACAATAGAATATGGAGAATAAGAAAATATGAAGAATGAGACAAATTGTTCTCGTTCATCTTATTCCATAACAAAGTAAGTGACCTATTTATAGGCACATAGATACATCACCATCAATATAAGGGGATGAACTTAGCACATAGGTATATGTGTATGAATGAACAAAGTTATCAATCTTATCCATGCTTTAATTAGATTTAGGGACATACACAACATACATGTATATTCATAACAAATTTATAATTATTTGATAATTTATTTTATATAGGAAAGGGGATGAATGTCTTTTAATTTTTCCAAACTAAATGAATACAAATATAATTATAAACAAAAAATTAGAAAATTAATTATTGACACTTGTCAAAGAAACCAAATGCCAAGTGGCACTCAATGAGGGTCTTGTACATAAAATTAATAGCAGTTTTAATAATAATAATAAATCATCAATGAATTATTATATTGAATTGAAGAAACTTCTGTGTCTCCTATTTTTTTTTTTTTTTGGTAAACAAGAAACTTCTTTGTTTATGTACATTAAGTTATTAATTAACACAATAAATAATCCTTGAGAGGTCAATTCTTATATATCATCTCATACCAAGGCATATCTTACATCTTTTTTTTTAATAACAAAGAATATCTTACATGTTATAGCACTCTTTTATAGTTTTTTAATCATAAAAAATATTTTAAAAAAAAAAACAAGCCTAAATCTATTAACATCATCATTCTAATTTATTCTTATATAAAAGTATATAATTCAGTAGTTGCTTAGCAAGAATAATCCTTTCTTATACTTATTATTAAATCTTCTGATAAGATTGGGTTGGAATTAAGTAGTACATGGTACATATATATAAGTATGACAACCAAATAATTCTCATGTATCCAGTGGCACAAACCATACCTTATTATTTTGTGATGCCTTTTTTAAGTTTTGTCTTTTGATTGAAACCAACAGAAAATAAAAAGTTGTCACAACATCTATAAATATCATTGCAAAATTAAGGTATAAATGTTTTAAAATAATGTATCTGGTGAAATTGTTATTGCTGATAATGACCATTTCAATAGGGCATCTTTTTGGGTACTTAATAGGGTTTTTTTTTTTTTTGCTATAGTAAACTATGGTCTACCAACTAAAGTGCCATGGATGTAATTAAAGAAGAAGTTAAGATTTTTAATGCTGATCTTCATTAATTGAATATAATTGGTATTATTACTAATTACAGCCTTCTAGATCACCTAGAAAAACAAAATTAACCAAAAAAGAACTAGTATCTTTGAATTATTGATTGGAGGTGGGAAATATATTGGCAATGGCAGGCAAATTAAGGTGCATTTCCCACGTAACCCCCAAGTTTTTGTGTTGTTGACTTTCATATAGTGGTGGAGGTGGCTGGTCACAATTTTTATTACAAAATACAAATCCATTTACAATGTATATATCCATGAAATCAGCATTGAAATTTCCTTTTACTTTTTTTTTTCTTTATAGATAAAGAAAAGAAAAATAAACACCCATATATATCTTATCGCATTGAAGTCGTGCTTTAAGTTAGAAAAAATGGTCAACTGATATCTTTATATATAAAGGAAAGGAAGTAGTAGGTTGGATATAATTTATCATATATATATATATATATATATAAATAACAATGTAGTACTACATTTTTGTATGGCAATTTAATGTTTTCCCAAACTTTTTGATTAAAATGTAAATTTTCTTTTGTTCAAGGCAAATTTTCTTTGCACAATAATAACTCAGAAGTCAAAACAAAAGCCTTTGGCATTACCTAATTATACTTTAATTAACATCTCATCTTTGTTAAAATTATATAAGATCAAGATATACTTATATTTTATAAAGATCCAGGGGTCTTAAAGGGAACTATTCAATGGTTACTTTTTTTTTTTTTAAGATAAGAATCATTTTCATTTCATTTCTTGAAGAAATTGAGATTACAAACGCACAAGAATACCCGTACACCGTTACATGATTAGCTACATTACCGAAATGCTAATCTATGAGCCAACAAACCCCTTACCCATCTAATTACAATTTAAATAAATCTATATGTCCAAACATAAACTATGTACCTAACAAATAAACAAACAAATTACAAACAAACTCACATTCCGTGAGAGTTAAACCCAAGATCTCATTGCCTGGATAGGCTGGAACTAAGAGTCCAATACTCTACCACCAGACCAAATGACTGATGGCTATTCAATGGTTACTTCATACTTGAGATTTCTTGCAAAATATAGCTAGGTATGTTTATGTGATAGGAGATGATCATTATAACAATCTCTCATTATTAGGTAACCTATGTATAAAAAGTTAAGAAATTCAACTAATCAACTAAGTACCTTAACATATGATCAATGAGAAATAGTATAGAAGTGTTCAACTCGAATATCTACTCTTCCTTCTTTTTTTTTTCCTCAAATAAAAGCATATAAAATCAAGAGGATAAGCTAAGATCTTATTATTCAATATATTTAGTGTAATATTCAATAATATCTCAAAATTTCAAATTCCATATGATTCAGAGTATTAGATGTTCTTTGGGGTTTACTAAGCTTGATTGCTTATAAACTTAAATCTCTAATTTTATAATTAATCCTAAAAATAATTTTAATTTTTTGATAGATTAATATTTTATTTTTTTGCTACTAATAGATTAATATTTTATAATTAAATGTGAATTGTACTACATAATTTATTTATTGGCCAGAATACCTATTCAAGTCGAAATCTGGCCCAAAAAAGAAGTCCAAATTGGGCTCGGGCTTAAATTACTAGCAAAAGCCCATCCATTCAAATAAGGAAAATGGGAAAAGCCTTATCTATTCTATTAATGGATTTCTGTTTTCTTTTTCCTTTTCCCCTTATCTACGATTCTGTGCAGCAGAGTACTAAAGCTTGAGAGGAATAATCTTTGAGAAGACAAAGCTGAAGCGAAAGAAGCAAGGATGCTGAGCCTATCAATTGCTTCCCCAACAACCGTTAGTTTCCCTCCAAAACCCAAATCTTTACTTCCCAAAACTTCCTTGTATGGCGTTAGAATCCAGCACCTATGTCCCCAGCCGTTTCCTTCTCAAACGACCTCGTTTCGAAGACCATCAGCATCCTCGTCCGTTGTAATGATGGCAAAGAGAGAAGAAGAGATGAAGGAAATAAGGGCCAAAACCACTGAGGAAATCAACGAGGAAGTTGTTGAGTTAAAAGGAGAGCTTTTCATGCTTCGTCTTCAGAAATCGGTTCGTAATGAGTTCAAGTCTAGCGAGTTCCGTCGTATGCGCAAAAGGGTATTATCTTTTTCCCACATTTCTTTGTTTTATGTTTTAATCTAATAAAAATTGAATTGGGTTTCAAGTGGAATTTTGAAATCTGGGTTGTATTTCAGTTTGATATTAAGATAAGGAAGAAACAAATGAGGTGAATTCCCATAGAGACAGAATTCTAGAGAATCTCACTAGTTTCTATGAATAAGGACTTGATAATTTTGCTGGGAACAAACAAAAACGTCAATGCTAATTCCAATTCAAGTTTCCAAGAATCTTAAATATGATTGAGACTTGGGAGATACTATTTGAGAATGATTGGCTTTCCTACATGTTTTTTAATTGATATTCAAGAATTGTGATATAGTCACTAAAACTTGACAAATTTTTTGGGTTGTATTGTCTATGCATTTGCCTTCACATTGTGTTCTTGGAGTAGCTGTAACATAATCATGTTCAAGATGCTTTTTGGATATGCATCTGTTTGTGTTGGACTGTCTCTATCCATTCTTCATCTTATATATACAGATTTGTTTGGTTATAACTTTTTAAAGCTTTGATGATTCAGTTGGTAGGTTCATTCGTCGTCAGGTTCTTTAGCTCTTTTTCCTCTTTAGTCGTGGATGGCTTTTTCATCTAAACTCATGTTGTTATGGCCAAATGGCACTGGTCCTCTTCTGAAATTAAGAAGGGAGTCTATGACATGGGGCTTGGGAGTGTCAAAAAACTTTTATCTAAAAGGAGAAAATGTCCTATCATTCATGTGAAACCATGCCTAGTTAGAAAGTGGGTGATGTGTATACAAGGTTTTTTTTTTTTTTTGGTTCAGTGGTATTTACATTACAACTAAGTGGGAGGGGGAAGGGAGGGCAGGGATTCAAACCCCTGTTTCCCAGGTGACCTTTAAGGCTCTGGACATTAGGTCAGGGCCTCAAGTTCGTGTACAAGTGGTGTTTTGATAGCCTATTTTTGATGGACATGTTGGCAGGTGTTCCACTTTTTCTATAATTATTGTTTCATATCAATATGATGTTTATATGGTGCAGAATGTGAATTTTCTGAAATGTTTGCCTCAGCTTCATGTTACTTGAAATCAGCTTATGCTGATGTCGAATTGGTAGCCCTTTAGGTGTGATCTGGTTTAACTGAGGGGGACAGAACTAAAATGAAGTCATCCAAGCATGGATACAAATTGGTTTGTGGTAGGCAGGCATTACTTCATTGTTTGAATCGTTGAAACAGAAACCATGCTGTAGATTGTAGACCTGATATTGCTGAGAAAAGTTTCTGCTTACTATAGCTGAGCATGCTCCCATTTGTTTGCATGTTAACGTCTTTCTGTGTTACATATTTTGCTTAAAACTAAATTTCTTTGTGGTGCTAATATATGCACTAAGTAGAATCAAGGACAGCATACAAGGATTTTATATACCATAATCCAGCTCTATGTTATATAGCAAACCGGAGGCAAAGAAGGCAGATAATTGATGATGCCTGTCTTGGCCGAGAAAATTTCATATTCTTTTGGTTTAAATTTTTCATGGTTAAGTTTTTTACCCTATACTTGCTCTTTTCAAATTTATGAGGCTCTAGCATCAAACTATAAGTTTGAAGTTGGGTGGATTTCTTAGTTCCTTTCACTTTTTATTGGGATCACTTAAACGTTTATTTTGGCTTGTTATTGCATGATGTCTAAGGCAGGCACCGCATTACTGCTTGAAATAGTCATATGTAATTATCTCCTTTGAAAAATTGTCGAGTAACAAGGATAGTGTTCTCCATGATAGATTGCTCGAATGCTTACTGTTAAAAGGGAAAGAGAGCTTGAGGAGGGCATCAACAAGCGATTGTCAAGAAAGCTTGATCGGCAATGGAAGAAAAGCATTGTTGTGAAACCAGTCCCATCATTGATAAAGTTGCGAGAGAAAGAAGCAGCTGAAGAAGCCGAGAAATCTTCTGCTTAAGCCAGCCACTCCAGATACTTAACCTTTTCATGGCTTGAGAAAGTGCTCTCCAAATTGTTGCAATTTCTTGTTAGACCATTTTTGTCTATAATATTATGTTGTTGCTAAGATTCTTTGTATTTTGGTTTTTATTAACGTAATGTATTCTTTCTAGCTTAAAAGGCCTTCACAAATTCAATCTTCCAGTACCAATCCAGATTGTTGTTAAATCAGCATTCCATAATTTTTTTAATTTAATTGTAGAGAAAAAAACTAGCAAATAGGAGTTTTTACTTTTTACTTTCAACCCCAATTTACAATTAACCCTCAGAAGGCGGGAAAAGTTCATAAAGCGTCGTTTTTCCATCGACTAGATCTCACTTCGCCGCCTTTTTCTTTAGCAGCGTCTGAACTGCATTTGCTTTAACAGTTTAACTCCAGAGAAAAGGGAAAAACCTCAAAATCACCATGGAGGAAGAACGGCTGGACTCGAATCTCCCAATCAAAGAGCTAGAAATCGACGCCGACTTACAGAAAAAGCACCAAGCCATGCTCGATCGGCTCTCCAATCGCCACCAAGCTCGTTTGGATAACTCACTCGCTCGCCGATCCGACTCAACCAACTCCACCGAGTCCACCTCCTCTTTTCTCTCCCGGTTCTCCGACTGTAAGAAATCCATCGACTCCCAATTCGCCGACGCTCGTCTCATTGCTCAATCGGATCCATCTCGCCTCAAATCTCATTTCGCCGATATCTCCTCCTCCATATCGGAACTCGAAAAACTCGTTGCCGAGAATTCTTACTTCCTTCCTTCTTATGAAGTCCGCTCTTCTCTCAAAACTGTCTCCGATTTGAAGCAAAATCTCGAGACTTTGAACTCCGAATTGATCTCCAAGAAGAAATTCTCCTTCAGAAACAAAGCCACAACCAAAAAAGAACTCCCCAAAGAACCTGAACCGGTGAAATCTGACGCCGTTTCGACAACCAATTTCAAAATCCCGGATTCTCCCGGGTTTAGAAATAAAACCAACGAAACCCTAGTTAAGAATTTCAAGGCAACTGAGATTGGGGAATTTACGCTATCCGATCTGGAATCTTGCGAAGTGAGATTATTCGGCTGCTGCAGTGTGGTTTTCATGAACAGATTGAAGAATTGCAAGGTTTATATGGGGCCGGTAATTGGGTCAATTTTGATAGAGGAAGTGGAGGAGTGTGCTTTCGTTTTGGCTTCCCATCAGATAAGGATTCATTTGGCGAAAAAGACTGATTTTTATTTGAGAGTGAGGAGTAGACCGATAATTGAAGACAGCAATGATGTGAGATTCGCGCCATATTGTTTGGATTATGAAGGCATTGAGCTAGATTTGGAGAAGGCAGGATTGAGTGAGGAGAGTGGGAATTGGGGCAATGTGGATGATTTTAAGTGGTTGAGAGCTGTGCAGTCGCCGAATTGGTTTATTTTGCCGGAGAATGAGAGGATTGGAAAGGTTCACATTGAGGATTCTGTGAGCAGAATTGAAGGTAGTTAAACATTGTTTCTGTAATGAGGCTATTTGAATTATTAGAGTGTGTTGAGTTCTGTTGGAATCTATGTTTGTTATATCATTTTTTTGAAATGGAAGTGGCAAAGGAGCAGTTTTATGGTACTTTTATGTGTTTCTTCTTCTTTTCTGTTGTTAATTACAAGCTTTTTTTATTAGACTCATGGCAAATGAAACATGAAAGTTCTCTTAAACTCATGGCAGTTTTTGTGCTGCTGATTTCTTTTATTCTGGTTAAATGTGCCCCTGAACTCAAGATTATTACTTTGTATGGTTGGATTACTCCGTATAGCATTCAGGTCTAAAATATCTTTATTTATATGTTTTGCATTAAGCCTTGTTAAAAATGTCAAGTGTATTGGTTTACTGAACTTGAAATGAGCAGTTGGTTTTGTTTATTGTACTAAAATCTCTAGTTTTCCTATCATTTTCAACACAAATCTACAACATACATAGTGAGAACTTTTTGGTAGCAATTATAGGTAAATGAAATGGATAAAGATAGTTATAAACATGACGCTCTTGGTTGTGGCTGGATTGAACTGTTCCAGCTTCTATGGCTGCAAAGATGGTTAAGGAGCTGGCTTTTGGAATCTTAAGCTTCTTCTTTTATCCTTCTTGTGAATGTAGTGCTGTCTGCTTCAAGGCAATTGTTTTAAGGTTCCATCATTTCCTAAAATGAACTTTGCCCATCTCCTCTGTATTAGTGTTCATGCTTGGTAACAATGTCAGTAGAGGTATGCTAGAGTTGTTCGTATGATGCATGCTTGAAAGGCAAAGGTCACATAAGTTTAAATGGAAAGAAAAGAAAAGTTTGCCTCTGTAAGTGCATCTACTCATCCAGTGAAGGAAAAAGAAAATTCCACATATATGCTGTCCTAACCATTTTCCTCAGTCTCGTATCTGTGCTACTTTGGATTTTAACCTTTAAATCTCAGTTCAACAGCAGAAATCAGGTAATCATTTCCTCTTTCTTGTAATTTTTTCTCCTCATTCTCACTTTTCCTTTCAGTTTCTGAGAACAGTTCCAGGGGTTTGTCTTTTTGGTTCCTTGGATCAGTTCCATGGCTTTGAAGCAGAGGCGCAATGTACAGCGCTTTGCAAATGACGAATTACAGTTGGATTATCACTGCAAGTTCCAATCTTTTGATTCAAACCATGTCTGATTACCTAGTTGTCTATTTGGCTTTGCTAGTTGAAACCTTGCCTTCAAGTTATGTCTCCATAGTAATTAGTCTTCTGTTAGTTTCAGGTTCTAATGCTGGTGTTTGAAGTTGTGAACAACATTTTGTTACTTTGTGGTTATAAACTTTCATGATTAATGTGGTTTCTCAATAATTCTAAGCTCACATATGTGATTGTTTGTGCTTTAAATTTCGATATGTTCAATGTAGACTATAAACCGGTTGAAAAAAGTGTTTTTTATAAGGGGAAGTCAATGAATCATGAATAAATTAAGACCTGGCTAGTTTCTAAAATTTGACTCTTTTCTAAATTATTGGCCTGAAGATGGATGTTGGTGGACTCATATTGCAGACAGTTGAGTAATAGTAGCAGTTTGGGCTAAGTGTTTTCATCATTGGATAAGGTAGACTTATTAGTGGGTCCTCCAATAAAATTCAGCTCCATCGAGTTTCTAGGTGAACGGCTTAAAGACTCAAACTTTCTGATTTTCTTAAAGAGAGCCCAATCTGGGTTTTCATGGCGGGACGGAGGCTGGCCGGCTGGGCCTTTAAGAAAAAAGAGAGGCGAAACAGAGAGAGAGAGAGGAAGATTTACAGAAGGAAAGAGAAAGGCCTCCTCGAGTTCTCCCAGTTTTAAGAAATTGAATCCCAAACAAAAATATCCGAAATCTCTGTTTTCGAGTTTTCTCCCTGTCGTCGATCGAGAGCAGCGATTGGCCGGAGATAGGATTATCAGTAGCTTGGGTCTTAATCGAATGTAAATGGTTTTACTGGGTAGATTATGCAATTGGCGCTTCGTCTTCGACAGGGGACATTGGCAATTTGGCACATTGGCTACCAACTATCTGCCCATTGCTCCTTTTGAGATCCCATTGTAAAGAGTAAAGACGGGCCACTTTTTCGCTGTTCCTTTTGATCAGGCATCTCTTCTGCTTGATTTGTCCACCATTCTTGTAGCTAGGTTGTTGATTTGATTCTATATATGGCCACCATGTGATTTCATGCACCGAAAAGCTTAGAAACACCCTGACACAGTGACACTTTTGACTTTATGGGGGTTCTCAATATTATACACAAAAGGGTGGGAAAAGATAGTCATTCGAAATTAAAAATTGGATGTTTAATATACCGAATATATGGTTTAATGGAAGACTATAGTCATCAATATTAGTATTATATATGGCTGCCCCAAGTATGAAACCCCTGTATCTTGTCAAATGTGAAATCTCATAGTACTGGTTTTTGCTTTGAAACTTGTCAAGATTGGTTGGCAACAAACTTTGCAATCAAATCCCAAACTCTTAAAAGTCTCCTCTTTTTGGGTTCATATGATACCTACTTCAAATTTTACATTTGAATCCTGCATGAGCATGAAGGATCACCATTTTTAGAGTTGTCTGACTTATCTCATAAAATATGATTGTAAGCAGGGCACCAGGAAGTTATCAGTTTATTTTAATAGGAGTAAGTTCTTGGGTCCATCTTTTTCATAACTGGTTTAAACTATTACAAGTTGATTTCAGCTGTCAACTATAAAGTTTAAGTTTTTATCTGTATCTATATGGGTCCTCTTCTGGGTCTTTACTGGCTAAACTAAGTCCTTGATCTCGTGCAGCTCACAGATGTCCAAAAGAGAAGAACATGCCAAAGCTGGTATAGGTGTCCGCACAGTAGCCTCGTCTCTTACCTGTTTGATTTAGTGCATAGAAAAATCGTATGCTTCCTTACCAACTCCCACCATGTGATCTCCATGCATTTTTTTATTAGCTTTGACATAGTATATAATACTTATCTGTTAATAAAAGATCTTGATGATGCTGTTTCTTCTATTTCCTACTCCAACCATGTGAACTGCTTTTGCATGCAACGTTCATCTCAACTTTTGACTAGATTCTCCTGTACTTTATTCTAGCTACTCAGATTTCATGAACCAAACTCTCTGTCTCTCTCAGCTTTCTTAACACAAGTCCCTGCTTTTATATGTCTCATTTGCAGGTTACTCGTATAATTGGTTTCAATTTCATCCATCTTATTGTCAAATTTAGGCTTTCCCAAATGTAAATTGGTGTGGAGACACTTTTGCAGATGATATCTGAGGTATGTTTTGACTTTCTTTCTATTTGTTGTGGTTCCATTGACTTTTCCTTTTTGAAGAATAAGCTTAATGCAGTATATTATCTTGTTCTAGCTTAATAACTGCATATTAGGACAAGCAAACTTTTATGATGAAATGCCACCAAATTTAAGTGCAAATATATCAATAAAAATTAGAAAAAGAGGGGCTCTTCAGTAAGAAATGCATTCGATCTTCTTGATTATGTTAGGCACTTGGATGTGTCTTTTGGGATATTGTTTTGAACACTCTGTAAAATTTTGACTACAATTATCAATGTCCATCTGAAAATAATAAGGATGCAAATTCAAGCTAATATATAACTTTTCCCACACCTTTTTGCTTCTGAGAGGTCACAAGCTAGCATCGAAATATCAGGGGGTCGACACATTTGTCTTCATTAAGGAAACAGATCATTTTGCCACCAACCTTGGAGTCTTCTGTATTGCTGTAATGCACTTTGCTTAAAATACCTGCATGAGCCCAACATGGTTTCTCGGTCTCATCTCAACTTTCCAAATACTAGGCCTTAGGAGTTAGGACCTGGGCTATTGTTAGTTCCCTATAAAATTTAGATGTGGGCCATGAGCCTCTTGTATTGGAGTAGGCAAGTGGGTTATGGTTTTTAATCAAGTTAAACAGTTTACTAATTCTTCTATTTCTAAGAGCTGGGCCCATGATGGAATGGCATAAGCCAAGATTTCTTCCTATATAATAGTAGTAGACATACGTTCCATTGCGGTTTATATTGAGGGGAAAGCTACTTCATGTCAAACGAAGAGTTTCCACCACATTCATTAGCTATGGTATTATAAACTTAGGTTTTCAAATGCAATCGTTTTTAGTTAAATTTACTTTGGGGATATCAAATTGTCTGATATCGATCTAACTTGGTCATGGAGGTTACACTGGCTTGTTCTTAGAAACTTTGAACTTTTTCTATAGCATAATCTCTTATATGCTCCTTGTGTATATATATGGAATTTTTTTTGGTTAGTTTACTTTGGTTTACTCTATAGGGCTAAGCACACTACAAGCACTAGATTTTTTTTTTGGTGTGTGTTTTATGCTCACTGGCTACCTTTGTAAATCTGTTGTAAAACCAACAAAATCTGACAAATCAAGCTTCTCCTTTAGGAAAAAGAACTATCAATTCACAATTAAGCTAAACCCTCTTTTAGTGGATATATCCACCAATGACTTCATATGACCTTTGTTTGGATTAATATCTATTACAGCTAAGCATTTAACACACATACACACACAGATATGGATCTCAAAAAGAATGAATTGAAGGAATATTGTGTTGCTTAATAAATTAGATTTTACAATTCAGACTTAACACTTCTACAGTGCTAAATGATGGAAGAAGGTTTACAACTAGCTAGTTTGTAGGCATGAGTACTCTTTCACCCTGTGATGCATGCTGGTATATATATAGGAGATAATAGAGTAATTTACAAATGTTAAGTAGTAATCCGACTAGATTTCTGATCTATATTCAATTAACCTGAATGTCATCTTCTTTATTAATGAGAAATTTATTAATGGAATGGAATATCTGAATTAGCAAAAAAATTACTGTTCTTGCAAAGTTGGTGTGTTTATAAGTGCTTTTATAATATGCACTAATCAAATTAAGTACTTTCACTTTCATCTTCTTTCACTGTCCTAATTAGCTGTGAATATATGATGTCATTGCAGATGAGAGTTAAGCCAACAAATAATACACAGTAGTTGATGGCTAACAATGATATAAAGATCCCTAGTGTTCCAAAATTTTATTACCAATTACGATTACCTTATCATATATATTTGTCACATTATATATGTTATATTGTATAGGGATTACTAGATCTGAATCAAATCAATAAATTATTCCTAATCCTATATCGTTGGTCATAACGGTTGAGAAAACAATATTCTCTATTTGAAAACAATGAGTCATCAAGAAGCTTTAAATTCTTGATTAAATTATGGATCAACATTGGCCCTAAGTTCTAGTGTCATTGCAGAAGAAATCATATAGTCGTAATTGGTCTCTGTCATAAAGTAATACAAAAACCTTGTGTATTAATAACTGTGAGTGCACTTATGTCAAGACCAATAGGATGCAATGCATGAGCGTCTACAAGTAATTATCATTGAAATGGTGAAGATATGATGAAATTAGCATAGATTTCCAGACCCCACTTAAGTTTTTTTCTGCTTTCTACTAGGGTTGTTGGTTTATGAATAGTTGAAAAGGGTGAAGTTGGTGTGCCATGAAAGCTCGCGGATACATTCACGTGTACTGGACGTAATAGAAGTATATTTCTTTTTAACTATCTCCGGTGACCACTCTATTGCAATTCTTTTAATTGTTTAATGGAGCACTAAATTTATAATAATGCAGAGAAAACCATTAAACTATGTTAGTGTTTTATAAGAGGCTTTTATTGTAGGGATGAAGGTGCACTGAAGTAATTCCATTCACAGCATGTTTTATTTTCTTTGACCAACTGATCATCAGGGATCACTTGATTATAATAATTATCAGCTTGTAAGTTCAGAAGATGCTGGATGGATCTCCATGGCAGGTTGCAACAGATTAAAGCTATCTCAATCTCGGGTATGTTTTCTTAAGTCAACTTTCATGTTCATACTCAACATCATTCATTTGGTTGTTTATATATTACAATTAAAATAAACTGAAGTGAAAAAAAGGAGTAAAAAGAAAGCTTGCTGTCGCAAATGCTTTGAAAATTAATCCAATTTAAAGAATGGTGAACTCTCATGTATTTTTATAGGTTATTTTCTTTTTGCATGGAGATGGCAAGACCCAAAACATATACGTGGCACAGGAAGTGTAGAAAGTCCGAGTTTAGATGTATTGGGTAGAAACTTAACTGGGGAAGCAAATCAGTTGTTTAGCTGACATTACAACTATGATTTTTTCTAATGATAAAATAATAAGGCTGTTTAGGTGACATCAGTTAACTATATTCTTTATTTAAAACCTGCTTCCTTTTTATGTGAGAGTCTGGTCCACCCGACAAGGAACCCTAGTTGAAGAAGTAATCTATCTGTTTCCCTCAAAAAAATCTTCTGCTATTTTTCTTGTGGAAGCTGGTGTTAAATTTGTTTTACCCTTTCTCTGAACAAAATCTTGGTTTCTTTTATGGGTAAAACTTGTACCGACAGAAAATGAGGTAAGTGAAGGAGAAAAAAGTTGTAGAAGAGACAGAGAGAGAGGACATGGTGTTCTCAGTTCTCGTTGTTGTTAGTTTGACTCTCGGTGGCCATTGATGTGATGCTTTATAACGAGTTTAGGTTGGAAATTAGCTAGCTTAATTATCAAGTTAGAAATCATTAGTGATTTTGGACAATTAGACCCTACTTATGCCTATATACCCATAGCAGCCGTTGATAATTTACATTTGGACAAATATATCTCATTTTAGGTTGAGTGTATAAATGATAAATGAATATGAAATACAAATTCAGTTAGACATAAGATTAAAATATTAGTTACTTTTTCCTGTTTGATGCCTTATTATTTTTCAATAATTGTCTTCCGAAATTCTATGCATATTATAATTTTCATGGACTAATATACTTCATTTTCATGATGATATGAAAATTTCATTGATTTATTATTCCTTTTTTAGCATGTATCATGTATCAACCCATTAACTTATATATGAAACTTTCTTCATTTTCACTGCTATTTCTGTCATCTTGAATTTGGAAATATATATGTCTGAATTGTAATGAAATGATAATGATAGTCTATGATAGACAGCTAATTAATTAAACTAAGGTACATAAATTAATTCAGGCATTTCATATATCTTGTTTTGCTTATATATTGAGATATATAGTTTCCTGTATCAAAATACTTGTGTATTTCACACAAATATAAGTATATAAATAAGATATAGAACTGCATTTTTCAAAATCCAATAATTTGATCAACTAAATATTATTTTAGCAGCATCATTCTGCATACATATATTACATACATACATACACACACACATAGAATTACTTGATAAGCGTAAACCTTTGAGTTCTAGACATGTACATAAATACATTAATTACACGAAGATGCATTCTTTTATACACACGACACACGCATTATTTTGAAGTTCTTGAGTGCAATTTCTGAATTTTTTGGTTCTCCTTCATTTGATTAATGGGTTTTTTATTTTTTGGTGAGGAAATTACTAAAATGATCATGATTAATGTGGTTAATCTTCCTCCAAACTTTATCATTGTTTTCACATGTCTCTTTCTTTCCCCTCCTTTTCCTCTTCTTCCTCCTCCTCAAATTGGGACAAAGAAGAAAAGGACAACCATCAACAAATACCATTGACGCATTCTTTTTACTAGGGTTAAAGAAGATTGTTTTATTTAGGGTTTCAAAATATGGTGGAGATTTTAAGAGAGTTTGCTGCAACCCCCTCCTCTAACCATCTCCCTCTTTGGTCAAATATGTCACCATCGGTTCAGTCGCTATCTACCTTTTTAAGTTTTCTTTTGCTGTCGAACTGAACAGATTCTGTATGACAAGCTCATGATATACCTTGCCATTACTCTAATAATATTTAGCATATGCTGATAATTTTAATCCGCACCATTTCAAGGCTTTTGAGCATTTATATTTTGTAGGTATGATTATGAATAAGATCAGTTTAATTACACCCTTAATATTTAAGATCTGTCGATCGTATCTTCTAATTTTTTAAGTATATAGACAATCATTTCATTTTATGTATCTTTAGGGAAAAAAGGGTGAACTAATTTTGCATGATCATCTTTTAATTCTTTGGTTACTCATACAAAAGCATATATGTAATTACATGTAGACATGTATTTTTTTTTGGCATCATGTAGACATGTATGTTTATATGCATAATAATATATATACCATATGTGAGATTAATTGGATGATTAATTATGTGTTTGGTTTAGAGTGGAAAATCATAGTGCAAACGTGGAAAGAGACTCTTAAAATGCGCAAGAGGGAGCTCAAAACTCTCAACATCTTACGCCATACAAAGAGACAAGAATAATGATCAGATGCCCTAACCCCCCTCTATGTCTTATAATTTACATCACAATATTTGGAACCAATTCCTACCCATGCATTCACCTTCAATTTAGGAACAAATAATTATATTCTATATTATATTATATTGTTTCATCACTTCTTTCACATTGGGTGCATAATTATTTCATGTAATGCACTCATAGTTGGTAAATTAATCACAGCCATTTATAGGATGAGAAATCACATATATATGAGTATGACTTCAGTTAATTAATAACTTTTGTAGATATATGTTTACTGTTTCTCATATATATATATATATATATATATATATACTTGTTGATTTTGTCTACATTTATTGTCTCAATTTGTTTCTGTTTATATAGTTAGTTTTTATATAATCACATTTTTTTTTTTGTAAACTCTCAAGTCTCAAACACAATACTTAACTAAAATTAATTAATAAATACACATATGTAACCACTTTAGCATATTCCTTACAATTTTGGAACGAATTCCTTGAGGCGTACACAAACCGTTTTTTTTTTTTTTTTTTATAAAAGTCATTATACAGATAATTTAAGAAACAAAAAGTTCATATATTATAATTTATAATAATTATGGGTAATCTTTGATTTTAGTAAGCGTGTTTCGTCCTACTTTTAGTAAATTAGAAAAGAGATCAGGAATAGAGAAGAAAAACATTGCCGTACATGTTGCTTCCTTCTTGTGAATTATTGTCGTCATCGATATATAGCTAGATTTTTCGTCAAGTCAAGCAGAATATATGTATATCATTTCTTTTTCTGTACGTGGAAGTAGAACTAGTTAGAGCAAGTCCCTAATTCAAACTCATCCAAACTTTAATTTGTTTATAATTAGGTTAGCTTAATTAAGTATGAGAAAAACTAGAAAAGTAATTAATTTAACACCCATTCTTCATAATCTACCTGGGAATTGAACAACGAAACACATTTTTGATACAGATGATCAGAAAAGCCATGGGTAATTTCTTAATTACTTACTTGAATAATAATTAATAATAATTGCAGAGGGTAAACTAGGAGAGAAGGCTGCCATGGAGCCATGGAGGGAAGCAAAAACCCAACAGAGAGAGTGGGGTATAAAAATAAAAATAATTTTAATTTAGCCTGATTTGCGTAAGCATAATTAGCTAGATCATATAATATAAACATAAACACACAAAATTCTGAGGACCATCTGCATATATAAGTAAAATATATATTAATTAAGAATTAGGTATCAATTTACGTGAAATTGTATAATAATCTCCATGCAAGAACCAGTGACGTAATTGCGTGTGCATGGAAGGGTTTCCATTAAAGATCATGGATGACCCGCCACCTGTTCCTCTCATCTCTCCTTGTTGATTTGTTTTTGACTCTAATTAATCCATCATTATTTTAAACAACTTTAGTTTGAATACCGCTTAGTTATCCCATTTTACCCCTTTTAATCAATCCTAATTACTATTTCTCCATTATACGTACGTATACTCATAACCTGTATTCATTACTGTATTCTTCTACATTATACATGTGTCCGTACTGATATATTTGAGTTTATTCGAATTTAGGTCTCCTTTCTTCAATTATCAGTTAAATACAAACTGAATTAGATATTAAGAGTGTTGTTCCCCCCACCCCAACTCTTGAATTTTTCAAGAATGATCGTATAATATATGTATATTATGTGTACATCTGTGGAAGAAGTGTGAAAGCAGCCAATATTCTTGACTTGCTTTATATGACAATTTTTTTTCACTTGGATTAATGCATTGATAATTATTCATTCATTTTTCTAATTTATATGATATTTTTCACTTGCTTTGTTTTATGCTTTAATTATAACTTTAGGGTATTTATGATGAAACATGAAAATGATGATAACCAGTCAAGTTTCAACCATCTGATCAGCAATTTGGCTGTAATATGTCTGTGGGTCGCCATTGATGTACAGAAAAGTTGTTTCATTATTAACACAGACAAGTATACAATATATATAATGAGGGTCCACTTTAGAAAACTGAGAACACAAGGTCAAATTAAAATAAAATTACATAAAAAATGGGGAATACATTGACACAAGGGGTATGGTTGAGATTTTAAGAATGAAAAGGGCAATATTGTTTTGCCAACAAATAGGAGACCAGCACGTCTGCTTGATTAGGGAACAGATAGCTCTATAAATATAGTAAGATGCAATTTACTGGTTGGATTGGAGGGAGGCAGCTGCCTAGTCTTAAGGGGAAATTATACTAGAAAGAAAAAAACATAGAAATACTACTGAAAATGGGAAGGTCTCCTTGTTGTGATGAAAGTGGCCTTAAGAAAGGTCCTTGGACTCCTGAAGAAGATCAAAAACTTGTCAAGTATATCCAAGAAAATGGCCATGGAAGCTGGAGAGCCCTTCCCAAGCTTGCTGGTATATATATATGAATTGAATCATCTGCAAGTCTTTCTGATCTTTTCTATATCTCTTAACATTCTATTGCTTGTTAATTTCCCAGGTCTTAACAGATGTGGGAAGAGTTGCAGGCTTAGATGGACAAACTATTTGCGGCCTGATATTAAGAGAGGGAAATTTTCCCAAGAAGAAGAGCAAACAATTCTCAATCTCCATTCCATCCTTGGAAACAAGTAAATTTTAACAAACATTTTCTCTTTTGATGTAATTTAGTCTGTTTTTGCATCTTTGAACTAATCATTTCCTTTGCTTTGTTCATAAGATGGTCAGCAATTGCGAGCCACCTACCGGGGCGAACGGATAATGAAATAAAGAACTTTTGGAACACTCATCTGAAGAAGAAGCTTATCCAAATGGGAATTGATCCAATGACTCATAGGCCTCGAACCGATATCTTCTCAAGCTTGCCTCATCTGATAGCTCTTGCCAATTTAAAAGAGCTTATGGATCTCCATCCATTGGAAGAACAAGCTGTTAGGCTACAAGCAGAAGCTGTTCAAGTGGCTAAGCTGCAATACTTGCAATACCTTCTTCAAACACCAGCAGCTTCCATTAACAACAGTTTAATCACTGATATGGAGACCGCGGTTAATCTTTCAAACTCAGTTTCTCCCGGCCAGGTGGATATAGCAGCAGCTGCTTCTCTTCATCAAGGTTTGAATGATATTTCAATCCTTTTCCCTCGTTTACCAGATTTACAAACTCCATGTGATCAGTATCAAACATCTACAAATAATAAGGACAATATGGGTCGTCAAGCTCAAGAGTACTCAGTGCTGAGCCAAGGGGAGAATACAACATGCAATTCATCATCACCATGGCTCAATACTCCATCTGAAACTCCTTCACCTAATTCTGTGGCTGCATCTGCAACTGATCAGAATTTGATGATTAACAATCTGGGGGATGCTTCTTCCATTTCTCCAAGCTATGGGGGAGCTTCTTCTTCTTCAGTTTGGGCTGATAACCTTCTCTTTGAAGACCCTTTATTATTCCATGAGATTTCCTAGCTATAGCTTGCTTAACTTCTTGAATGTGCTTGAAATATTCTTAGGAAAAAAAAAAAAGGGTTTGCAGTTACTCCACTGTTCATTATATGTTTGTATAATCCTCTTTCTAAACCATCAACACTTCATTAATATCATTATATATATAGATATAGGTGCATGTTTTTAAATATGTTTTCTGGTTTTTGGAAAATATATTTGAAATTAATCTGCATCATGCAGATCAGAGAGACATCTATTTTTGTGCATGTTTCAAGACATTATTATCTCAATTTCTTGTATTATTTCTTCAGGCCTGTGAAAATCCTCGGCGTATATAGTGTATGGAAGAATGGGTCTTGTATTTCTTTTTTCTTCCCTCTTTGTCTTTTTTGCGTTTTCTTTTGTTTGCAGCAGCCGCAAAACCATGAAATAGAAGTCCTATAGCTCATTTCATGCTATATCAGGAAAAACTACATAGTGGACCGACCAATATCAGGAAAAACTTCTTACATTTATAATATCTTTACTTTCATTTCATTTTTGGGTGGAGTAAAAGGAATCTAGCTAGTACTTTAATTGTGTTCATATATATATTTGCTTCGAAAAGTCACTTTTTCCCCTACAATTTATAAAAACATGTTGACATATCTATATACCGTTTTCATTGAACATATATATCAAACATTCATTTAATTGCTCAGAAGTTTTATGGAAATTATATACACTTAAATTTAATAGTATGTAGTCCTTTCGGAACATTTCAAACAGTTGATATTTCAACACTATCATGACTTCATGAAATAGAGGAGAAAGTTTGTAGGAAATTAAGAATGCAAAAACAATCTACTTTTAGGTAATTAGCCCACACAAGAAGTTCCTTCTTTGTCTTGCTGTTCACACAAGGAAAATTATTTTCTTTCTTCCTGTGCTTTGATTCCTTACCCCTACTTTTTGATGTAATTTTAAAATGTTCCCATTGTTCTTTACTATATAATTGAGGGTAAGTTAGGATGAAGACATTGACCAAACCCTTTTTATCAACCACTCTAGAAGAATAACTAGAATGAAAGAAATTCCAATGATTTAGATCACTATATTTATTTAATTATATATGGGTAATTATTTTGATATAGTGACAGTGTAAATTTTGGACTCCACAAGCGGGTTGAGGAGTTGATATATTTCCATTTTCTGAATTAATTTTGTTTTTAAAATTCAAATTTATTCCCTAAAGGATAGATATGTTAACTCTTAACTCCCGCATGTGACTCCACCGACGGTGTATTTATTTATTTTTTTTTTGCTACTCATGAACATGATATTGAAATGGACTACACATAATAGGAGGTAGTCCTCTTCTTTCCCATAATCCCACCCCGCCTATATCCCAGGTTTCGAACACGGGACCTCCCACAAGAAATCTCAAACTCTTAACCACTGGGGTGTCACCTTGGGGACCGACAGTGTATCATATATATGTAATGCCATAAAGGGTTTGGCTCCTCAATTATACTCTAATGTTTTTTTATAAGTTATTTCTTTTACATAAGATGTGAGTATATATAAAACCTTACATTATAATACCATATATATATATATATCATTTTTCTAACGAAGGAAAGAGATCCAAGGAACATTTCCATACCAACAATTCTAAGCTAAGTTACCAAAAAAATCAGTACATTTGATTTGCCCTCTTGATATTATTGAAAAATCAATAGAATGAATAAGTAACTAAAGTGAGCCAAAATCGGTTGGGAAAAATGGTTACATATATATATACGGGATAATGACTTTGTTAATTCGAGGAAACTAAAAGAGAGAAAAGAAGGGTTGACTATAATAATTCTACTAGCTAGTGATGTCAAACAAATTAAAGTGGCGTAAAAGGATTCTCAATGATAAGGGACCCCAAGTAGTTAGGACTTAATTAAGAAACCCAAAACTCTAAGAATATTCTGACTAGTAAATTTTTTTTTTTTTAAAAAGGTATTGGGGAGATTTCCACCACTAATTTTTTCCCCACAGCAAGCACATCGCATGGGAAATATCGTAAACCTAATTTTTACTTGGAAAATGATTATAAAAATGTTTTACATTACTCGGACATAATGTTAAAAAAAAATAATACAAGTGATTTGGTGGAAGTTGTACGTACCTTTCTTCTAAGGACACGATAAAATTTGACAATTCGTGGGGATGGTTTTAAGTTTTTACGATTATATATATGATTAAAAAAGGATTAATTAATCTCGGATTAACAAGATTTGGGATATCTTTGATTAGGCAAAAAAAATTGAAATAATAATGATAAATAATTAAAAGAAATACTAGAAATTATAACTAAATATTAATGAAACTTCGATAAAAGAAAGAGAACAAAAAGAAAAAAAAAAGACAAGAAATTAGAGAACAATTCAGACATGTACCGGCTAGTGAAACATTTATATAGAATAGTAACAATAATATTGATAATAATAAGGGTAATTATTTGATATACCGGCGGTGTAAATTTTGGACTCCATAAACGGGTTGTGAGTTTGACACATGTCCATCTTCTAAATTAATTAAATTTTAAATATTTCAATCTAGTCTCTAGCTAGGGACACATGTCACCCTTCAAAACCCGCTTGTGCAATCTGTTAAACTCCTCTGACGGTGTATCATATATAAACTAATTATCATCGTGCAGTTGATTGAGCATTTGCTTCTAATTATAGAACTTTTCTTAATTAGAACATATAAATGAATTTTCTCCAAAGATATATATAACTTGGCGGCAGGTGGCAACTTAGCCGACCAAGGCAGGCAATTTGATTTTGGATTAACTATATGAAATCTGACCTCAAATTAGAATTAGGTTTGTGCTAGATTTTGAGTTTGACTTTACATATACATGCATATATATAATCAATTAATCATCCCCATGTATATATAATATAATGAATGTAATATATATACATATATATATATATATTTTATAAAATCTATAATTCGAGTCAATGCTACTAGGTTTTTCGCATCCTCTGAATATCATATTTTCAGGTTAAAATATTTTCCATCAAAATTAGATATCATCAGGTTGATCTAACATTGATTAATTAATTTGATCGAAATATAATAAGTTATTGATAATAAATCTTCTTTGAAATGGACACTAATCAGGCCTGTGAAAATAGTTCCTGACCCCTAATAGTCGACCATATATACTCTATTTCTTTGGTGAGTGGTTGGATTTATTTCTTTTCTTACAAGGGATTGACTGTATTTAACAATTTTAACTGAGCCCCATTAACCTAATTATCTCACTAATTATAGTCAAAATTAAAGTTTTTCTCTGAAAGCAAGAGGTTTTGATCGATGCCGTGTTATTTATTATTAAGCAAATGGTTCTTGGTATATATATATGGACTCAATATATGTGAATATTATATGGAGTAAGCTGCCTACAATTTAACTACTTAAGCTAGCCGCGCGTTTTGTGGAAAACTGAGAAGCTTTATTTTGATTTAAAGTAAAAAATGGATCATTTCATATTATAGAATATAGATACATATATACATTGGTGAATTACAATAATTTATAACCTGGATATATATGAACATATACTTTTATCCTTCTTAGCTTTTACCAAATTAATCATTAGGGTGATTATATGATACACCGGCGGTGTAAATTTTGGACTCCACAAGTGGGTTGTGGAGTTGACACATGTCCATTTTTTCAATTAATTAAGTTTTAAATATTTCAATCTAGTCCATAAGGGACACATGTCACCCTTTAGGACCTGCTTGTGTAGTCTGCTAAACTCCACCAGCGGTGTATTGTATAATTTGCCTTAATGATTATTATCTTCTACTCAAAAGTCAAAAAGAATTAATAAAAATTATTATATTTTTCATCAGCCTGGCATTTTTTTCTAAATTTGAGGGAAGGTACATAGGATATAGGACTTGAATTTTACTACTACTTTTTTAAGCAAATGGTACATATCATTGAGTCAAATATAAGACATATATATAATATATTCATGATAATATCATGCTTAATAATTAATACCTGATCTGAAGTTGTTAGAATATAGAAATTTCAAAATATTGATTTTGATGGTAAAGTATATGAATTTGGTTCATATATATATTCATATGTTATGTTGAACAAAATGGTCACAAAGCTAGCTATATATAGAAGAGAAATTATGCAAGTAAAACAAAGTTAAGGGGTAAAGAATGAAGACTAATACTTTTGAAAATGTTGATGAAGAATTGAAGGAGAGGACTTCGAGTAGCAAAACAAAAACCGGCCATGTTTTATATAATGAAAATCATATTATTATTAGGTAACTTTTGAATCAAAATTAGGTGATTTTGGTGAGAAGTAAGATTAGAGATCTTAAATTTCCATTATCCTTCCCCTAGACTTAGACTAATTGACAAATATTAATGTATATATGTATATATAATTTACAGAGAAAGAGATAATTGTTTAATAGTCTTCAATCCCATCATTTCTTATGTTACCTTTTATTAATATCAACAATTAATGATTAATTTAATTTATCCACATCAAAAATAAGTTTCTATATAAAAGAAACGTTCTAGCTAAGACATTTTAAAATTGGGAGAGGTTAACTTTTTCCAGCCCATAACAGGAAGTGGAAAGTGTAAATGTACATATATATATATATATATATATATATCTATATATATATATCGAAGTGAAAATCCAAGAAGTGTTGGAATTTTTTTGAGAGGGTACAAATATCCAATGAGAAATCAATCCAAACTAATTAAGAAAGAACTTTATAATATAAACTATATATTATCTACCAAACAAATAAATGATTCACATTCTGTGAGACTTGAACCCCCAAAACTTCACGGTGCACCCTACCAGTTGAGCTAACAACTCGGGTGCAGAAGTGTTGGAATTAAACTAAAGAAAAAGACAAGTTTTCAGGGTAATGTTTCTCAAACTTAATCACTGCTAATTATAAGCCTGGTTAAAGAAAGTATCCCATTAATATGGAGTAATGTTTAAAACTCTGCAGGTTAAAGAAATTAGAAAGTACTAGTAATTTAAAACTATCTTCGTCAAATTCATCAAGAAGTGATGACGAGTTGTCGACGAACACAATTTCAAATATTGTTATATTATTTTAATAAATGATTGCTTCTAATAAATGAGAAATTATAAACATTTGTGGTTAATGGATTAGTTATCGCCATCGAATGTTCCATTATACGAACATATATATATATTTCATTGTGCTCTCTAGTCGTATTGGAATGACTGTCGTGTAAATACTAATTGCAAAGTTTGCAACACAAGAGAACCTTGACACTGGAAATTCTATGCATACATATGAGGATTTGACCAAAATTCCAAAACTTTTCTTCAATATTAATATTGAATCCATATGCTCACTATACTTTTAGACTAATATGGATCCATGGAAGAAAAATAGAATGCAACTTGTTCCTATAAAATTCTTAATACTATTCTTAAATAAAGATTAGTAGAGTAGGGACCAACTATAAAAAATATTCATATCAAGCATAAAATTTAAATACATGTAGTTGGTGCTAGCTAACGATGAAGAATATCGACAAAGATTAATATATTAATCAGAAAGGGATGTTCAATAATTGCCTACTTATGATCATCATTAACCTCAGTCAAATTTTACTATAGTACTGATTATCCTTATACATACTAAAAATGTCTTGCTTTTCTGGTGTGGGGCATTAAGATTTGATTAATATAATTAAGCATCTAAAAAAATACAAACTATAGCTAGTGCTTCTGTTATAGTATACACTATACAATATATATTTATGTTAATTTAATTCTAAAAATAGAACAACTTTACGTTGTTAATTAATTTTGAATGCCTAAGCAAAATTAGTCCGAAATTCTGAATGACATAGCCAAATTTGGGCTTAAAGCCTATGGTATGGTCCAAATTCTTGCAAATCCAAAGCCATTTGCCCAATTCACTAGAACAAAAATTGGCTAATAGGGGATTAAATAGTACTAAGCCAACTTTTAATTAGGGCTAAATCCGAAGCAATTCATCCAAACTTTGTCAACAAATATTACTTTTACAATATTGATTGATTGAAAATGTCATCGCACATTTGACATAATGGTAGAGTGCTGAACTTTTAGTTCCACTAACTAGAGTTTGATTTGTTGCAGTCTCAAGTATAAATAAAATTATATATATTGGAAATAGTTAGAACTTAAGTAGTGGAAGAATTTGAAAACAAGAAATGTGGCATAAATCCAACTTTTATTGAGTAGAATCAAAATTCGAAAAGCAAGTACATAATAGTACTCCTAAAAGACAGTAACAAGAAAACTAAGAAAGACTTAATAATAAGGAGTGGGGGCATATGCGGGGGAATAGTAAGGAGACATGGAAGGAGCGCCGGTAGGAGGATAATAGTGATGGCCACGGTGATGATGACATAAGAAAGAACATTCACAAACAAAACGATTCAATTCACGATGGTTGATTTTGCAACTTCCCCAAGCCTTCACAAGTTGATGTTTCACAGCACAATCGTCGTCACATTGTGGTTGCTTGCATTGAGAAATATGGGATTTTGATGGCAAATTTTCCTTGCATACTCTTAGCCCCTTGAAACTTTCACCTTTAAAAATATATATCAAATAATTAATCATTGTAAATTTAGAAGATTTAAACAAAATGAACTATAAAATTATTTAACTATTATTAAAACGAAGTAAAGAATCAAACCTTGGTGGAAAATGGAGATGAGAACAATGGAGAGGATCAAAACTGCGGCGAAGGACTTCATTTTGACTCTTGGATTGGAAATAATATTGTCAAATGAAGTTTACAAGTTGATGAATTATGTGATGAGGATTTGTGAGAATGAAAGAGCTTAGATTGACCCTTTTTATAGTGGGAATTGAGTGACAAATTTAGAAAGAATTAGGAAATGAAATGAATGTAATTAATTAGGTCAAAATTGGGATATCAATGTTCATTAAGGCTATTTATTTATTATATTGACTAATAACAGATACTTATACGAAGTGTGAACACATAAAGTCTTGTGATTTATGAAAAGATTATCAATTCCAGAAATTAAGTTCATTCGAATTTATTTTTGGCCATAATGCTTGCTGGATTTTAGTTTCTATATTTGAATGTTAGTCAATTGGAACATTAATCCATTGTTTAATTGACTGAGTGATAGTAACATTCAAGTCTGGGTTTTTTTTTGGCACTTCAAGTCTGGGTTTTGTTACCATAAAAACAAAAAGAAAAAATGTCTGGATTTTGATTCTTGAGCTTGAGGCCTCCTTGGGCCGATATATATATTAAGGAAAGACTATCTTCAGAAGTCCAGAAGAATTTGGGCCGTTTGACCTCCTCAAACTATCCAACTTTACTAAAGAGAGAGATGGCTGAACCTGAAAATGTGTATTATAAATAAAGACATTGTTTGTTTTTGTTTTTGTTTTTGTTTTGGAAAGGTCACTTTGATTCTTGGAACTTTCCTCATAGCATTTTTCCCATTTTGAGCTCGTAATCCATTGCGTCATCATCTCACTATAATTTCTGTTTACCAAACGAGGTGTTATAGTCTTCTTTATCTTCTAGACCAGTCTGGCTCTGTCTCTCCTATTAACATGGGCAAACTCAATTTTGATGCTTCCAAACTCCATTAATTCTTGGTACCAAAAAATAAAATATTTCCAATTCTTTGCTCCCTCAACTACTTGTTTTCTTTACTTTCTCTTTTTTCATTTTTTATAGACAGTGGGCTAAGTTGTCTATCTCCACTTCTTATAATATTGTTTGTTTACTTGACTGTATTTCTATCGATAAATCTTATAAAATATATATAGTATTGTAGAGCAAGAAATTTCGGCTAATCAGAAATTTCCTACAAATTTCTTTTGAGAATTTATCCTTAAATTTATTGGATATTTTCTTAGGAAAAATGGTAGATAAATATGACACATGGTCTAACCAATTAAATTTCAATGTTTAATGGTTTGACCAATCAAAATTAAGTTGTGAGTCATCACCTTTTATCTCTAATTAAATTGAGATAATTGGTAAATAAATTGCATCATCTGGCCAATCAAATCTCAAGGTTTCAAGCATTAACCAATCATAATTCATTGTTGTGTCATCTTATTTATCTCTAATTACAATTAATTATTTAGAGATAAATAACAAGGAGAAATTAAGTTATCTTGAAACTCTCCATCCCCCACTATAAATACCAAGCTCCCAAGTCATTTTCAACACACAATTCAAAAAGCAGAAAAGCTCTGAAGCAGAAAAGGTCTGAAATATTTCAGATGTTCTTATTCTGATCTTCACCAAAGCTTAAGAAGATTGAAAGAAGATTCACGTATGTGGAAAATTCTCCTTTCAAAGAAGATTCAATTATTGGAGAATTACTGAAGACCCAGTTATTGGGAAATTATTGAAAGAAGATCCACGTATGTGGAGGATTATTTTTCTTTCAAAGAAGATCCAAGGAAGATTTTCAAAGATTTACTGAAGTTCGCTTTCAAGAAGTTATTATTTTGATCTTCATCAACATATCTGAAGAAGATTAATTTTGTTTGTTCAAGATTAAGTCGTCGGGACCCTTGAATTAAATTATCAATTCAAGACCAAATCATTCGACCCTTGAATCAAATCAAATCAAATCAAACTCTCAAATTATCATCAAGTTCAAGATCAAGTCATTCGACCCTTGAAGCAAATCCTGAAGCATAATTTTGTAAAAGAGAAGAATCATAGGATAATTTCTTATTATTAGAATTTCCAAAGATTGTACCTGCATTCATCAATCAATAAAATTTTTATTTGTTTCCAATCTTTCTTGTCTTAATTTTAGACTTTGAAATTTTGTGTGTTACAATACCCTTTCAACTTATGTAATTGGATGTTTGGGGAGTATCCTTTCAAAAATATCTTAACTTTTAAGAACTCTTAATTTGATAACTTTTTTTTTACATAAAAAAACATTTTCTTGAAATTAAACGTCACATGCCATAAACTTTAAATAAAAAAATAAGGAAGAGACACACACTAACACAATGGCATAGACATCAATTAGCTTAACCAATGACTAGTGATAATCTTTTGTATTTATGAGAAAAACCTTGGAAAAATTATATATTAGTGGAGTTTAACAGACTAAACATATGTGGTTAAAAGCTTGATATATGTCATCGAAGGAATAATTTTGAATATAAATAAAAAGAAATAATATATATGTCAACTCCTTAATCGCTGATTATATATATCATAAATGAATGCGTTGAAGAATGGGAACTTGCTGATTAGTGATTACTAGCAGCCAAAAGAGAATTTGCGGTTACAGATATCCCTTTTATACTCTTTTCTTAATAGACTTTTTAGTTTTTACTCAATTATTTCCATTATTTAAATAAAAATATTCATACTAAAAAACAAACATTTAATAGACATAGGTCCAAGAAAAAGTTATTATCAAAAAAGGGTCCAAGAAAAAGTTACTCCTATGTCCAAGTCCAGAAAGGGCCCAATAGTTCCCATGGCCCACAGCCGCCACGCTTTCGTAAACGGTCAAGATTAAATCTGAAAATCACACGTGTCACTGCCATTATACCTATGAGTGTTTCAACTTTCAAGTTCAACTTTACTTGCTCGTTTGTCTTTTTCAAAGTCAAAAAAAGAGCTTTTACTACTTCAATTCTCTTTTTATCCTGTCTTACTTGTTTAAGCCTGTCCGAACTCCGAACTTCACTCCCATCACAGAAATCTCAAAAAAAATGTCGGATCCCGGGGAACCTTTTCGTATCCCGCCGGAATATCCCATCGGTGGAGGACCCTCTCTTCGGCAACAAGATCCGATAGGCGTTACTGATCCGCGTCTTCCACTCCAAAACCTATCTACGGTCAAAACGAGAATGGATTCTCTTCAAAACTTCCTATCTCAATCGGTCAACTCCAACACTTTGATCTCCAAAGATCAGATGGACCTCGTCTCCTCCGAAATCGCCTCCGCAATCCATCAAATCATAGTCAACGGCGCCGCTCTCCTCTCCTGCGCCCAAACAGCCCATTACCCGAACCCGACTCCGTCTCTGACTCCGAACCCGACCCCGACCCCGGCTCCAGAACCGAAACCCGAGTTCGAGGAATACGATGAAGGAGTCTCCGACATAATCGAGCTAGACGCTGTGGAGTTGCTGGCGGAACATTTACATTTCTGCGAAATTTGCGGGAAAGGGTTCAAGCGCGACGCCAACTTAAGGATGCATATGAGGGCACACGGGAATCAGTATAAAACTCCCGAGGCGTTAAAGAAAACAGAGAACAAATGGGAATGGGAATTGAAGAATTCAGATCGAAAATTCCGGTTTTCTTGCCCCTATGATGGTTGTAACAGGAACAAGAAACACAACAAGTTTAGGCCTTTGAAATCGGTTATTTGTGTAAGGAATCATTTCAAGAGAAGTCATTGTCCTAAAATGTATAGTTGCAATAGGTGCCATAAGAAGAATTTCTCGGTTTTGGCTGATTTGAAGAGTCATTTGAAGCACTGTGGAGGTGGGGAGGAGACTAAGAAGTGGAAGTGTAGTTGTGGGAATAGCTTTTCTAGGAAAGATAAGCTTTTTGGACACGTGTCACTGTTTGAAGGGCATATGCCAGCTGTGATGGAGGAAGAAGAAGATCAGAAGATGAAAGGAGTGGTAGCAATGGAGGAAGATGAGGACAATGAAGATGAGATGATGAATAGAGATGATGGGTGTTTGGAAGATGGGGTTTTTGATGGGTTGCTTGATGGATTTGGGTCTTTTGACAATTACTATTTCCAAGATGTGTTGGGATCTTCTCATAGGTAATAATTAAGTACTTTGTTTTCCCTTTATGTTCATCTGTTTAGTTTCTTGTAATTCTTTTTAATAAGATTGTAGGTATTAAAGTTTCCATTAATTATCTATGTTGTAACTTATAGTAGTGTTAACTTCTTGTGACAATAGCATGTTCTTCCTAGTGTTCTTTTACTTACAGAAATAAAAGATGCATTTTGTTTGATTAATGTGGTATTTGATTCCTTGTGGATGTCATGGCTTGCAGCTTGAATGTTTTAGATTATATCTTCTTTTGACATAAATGATTATAGTGGCTTATACTTTATATACTCGGTACATATTGAACTGCTGGAAAGTTTATGACCTATAAAACTTCAAATTAGGTAATGAATGTTTTCTGAACTAATGGCAGTCTTGTATTGTCATTTTGTTGCTCTCATTTCGCCACGAACCATGTTAGGGGTCTCTGAGAGTGCGATGCAGTTTATGCTTTTGGTTATACCTGTAACATTTTCTGTTTAGCCGGAGTGCTTAGTGAATATTCTGTGAATGAGGATATTATTGTTTTTAATTTGCTTTGATCAACAAATGATTACATAATTGAAGTCATTTAGAAAGATCTTTTTCTTTAAATCTTAGTTTTCTTTAGAATGGAATAGAAATAAAATCACAGGTTCTTCTATCCAACCCTTTGGATCCTTTTCTTTTAATCTTTCTGTTTCATCAGCTTCATTGTTTCCTATAGCTACTCATTGTAGTATAAGTGATGGAATGCTGCTGCTTGGGGCTATGTTTCTTAATTGTGTTCAAACACTCTGTCCAGTGTTTCGATTCCTTTTTGTTTTCTTGTGACGCTATGCTCTGTACCATTTCCATTTATGTTGGACATATTTCAAAATGGAAGAACTAGGACTTGTCCTTCTTTTATTATTGAGATGTTGATTGGTATCTAAAACGACCTGTGTTCAGTTGTCTTACATGTGTTGGTTTCAACAAAGTTAAGACATGACTGGTTTTTCTTGAGATGGTTGGCTGAGAATACAAGGCCGGAAAATTTTCAGGCGGCTCTAGCCTCCAAGGAGACTTCCCTTTTCTTCTTTGCCTATTTCTGGCCTCTTTCCTCCTGGATGGCAAATAAAATAGTCCTCTGTTCCATGTTCAATGTGCACTGCTGCACAAACTTGTGTTTCATATAGAACCGAAACTCAGCTTGATTTACTCTGCACTTTGACATGGTTTCCAAGGAATAAATTACAACTCTGAGCAAGTTTTGAAATAACAAATGAGCATCTCAGAAACAACTTTGTCTACCATCCAATCATTCTGGGTTACATTTTTTCCTACAACTTTCCTTTTAAGAATCCTTAATATATTCAAGGACTTTGGTACCATGTACCTAGTTACAGTCATGTGTTTTAAATCCTAAGACTGGTTTCACCTTTGATAGTGATTTACACACGTTGCGTAGAAGGCGAACCCATGTCTGTTTGTGATTGCATCATAGCTTCAATCATGCAACATCATCACTTGGTACAGTGTCTTCAGAAAATTGGTTTGGTCAATCAAATAATCACGAGAATGTCACTTCTTGTATGATCCCTTATTACCACACTGCTGCCTTTCAAAATTTGCAACCCTCAAATTTTACAAGAGAGAAAATTCTCTGTTTGATTTTAATGCAAAATCCGTGAACTCTAACAAGAAATTGGGTCTTGTTCATACATACGTACATACATACATACATATATATATAGCATCAGAAACCAGCTGATGATTTACGAACAAAAAAAAGATTGATTCAAACAGCGTCAAGTACAAGTAGTTATAAGCAGTACTCTTTGTATTTAATCATAATGGCATCGATTGAAGCTATGGCAATGTTAGGAGTCGATTACAATGAATGGGGTTTGGATATTGAAAAGTGGGAAGCTGATGATGATTCAGAATGGCCTCCCCCACATCTACTCGTCGAAGAAGAAGAAGAAGATGATGATCAGGAACCGCAAAGGGTTACGAAACGTGAGTTTGAAGTCATCGAAAGTAGCTTGCAAACCAACCATTGGGAAGATTTTGACGGAGAAAATTGTGGTGACAGTGCCAGCATTAATGGCGGCATTGTTGAATGCAGACATCGAACAGAGTCTCAAGGAAGGTTACCGATTGAGAGAGTAATTTATCGCCTGAGGGCAATAAAATTGATGGTCAGATGCATAGTAAGGCTATTAATGATCACAAGTATTATTGAGGGAAAGAAATTTCTGAAGAGAACTTGATTTCAATTGTTCTCAGTTCCTAGTTTGGGTACTCCATATTAATTTGTTCATTATTTATGTGTTCAATAATCAAAGATTACTTTTCGTTGCTTTTGTATAGTTTATTCATTATTGATGGCTTGAGGAGGCAACTATCGTAATGTAATTGTAATCCGAACCTATTTTTCCTTTTATTTTTGTTTTTGAATGAATAAATACTACAACATCAATTCAGAGATACACCAATTTGTTTAGACCTTCCAAAAAAGAGAAGAATGTTACCTTTAAATATATAAAGTTATCAAAATTGAAGATACATTCTTATAATGCTTTTTGTCTTTTACTTGTATACATAATCTTGTTATTTTGCAGAGACTCAATTTAAAAGTTGATCAATTTATGAGATTAATATCCATTTTGAAAAAAGTCATCAACAAAAATATTTTAACAAGTAACAACTATCTAATCTAATTTGAGTAGTCCTTCCAAAATACTAAATAGAACTCAAATTCGAGATCTTGCTTGAGAGTGAGATCATATACCTTCTTCCACTCGAATGGAGAAGTGTTGATCATAAAAAACCATGAAATTCTTTTCCTTTCATAATTCGCATCCAACAAATCTTTTTGTCCATCAAATAAATTACCTGATAAAAAATCCAAATCCCACCAATCTTCTTATAAGAAGTTGAGTCCATGTGCAACTACATATCAACAAATAATTTGGGTTTTTGCTCTATATCTTGTTTTAAGGAATTCTTACTCAAATTAGGATTAGGAATGGGAAAAATCAGTTTATATTTAGATTTGTGTGTGAGTTGAGTGATTTGTATCTGATTTTTGTGTGATTGTGATGTGAGAGAGAACCCTTTGAGTAATCGTGAAATTAAAGAAAAAACGAGCGATTCAAAGTTTAATTCAGCAGCTTTAAAAATTTGGACGACTAATTAACAAGCATGTCGAGGGTATCACTTGAAGCTTTAGCAATGGCAGGAGTTGATTATAATGAATGGGGTTTGAGTATTGAAAAGTGGGAAGCCGATGACGCATCAAACTGCCCTCCTCCACATCTACTAGTCGATAAAAAACCACAGAGGGTTTCCAAACATGCCTTTGAAGAAGTCATCAGCAATGGAAATTCCGGTGACAATGTCGACCTTGGAGCCATAAATCTTGGATGCATGCATGGAATAGTGTCTCAAGGAAGGCTACTGATTCAGAGACTTATGTTCTAAGAACAATGTTTTTTTAATTTTTTTAAATCATTTGGAAATTAAGATTGCCTTGATTAATTACTACTATTTAAATAATTAAATTTTGTTTTGAGGATTTAATTGGGTTTTTTAGTCATGACTCATGAGATGAGGCAGGGGTTTTTAATATTGCCGACGTTGGAGCCATTAATCTTGAATGCAGGCATGGAAGAGTGTTTCAAGGAAGGCTACTGATTCATAGGATAATATATATTATACATTGCATGAGGTCAATAAAGCTGATGATGAGATACCCCCACAATGCTATATTTTTAACGATCAAAAGTAACGTTGGGACTTGGGAGGACGAGTTTTGAAGTAACCTTGTTGATTTTAATAATATATAGTTCGTAAACAATTTTTTTAACTTTATTTGTTACTAATTATTATTTTCTCTCATTATATGTTTAAGATTTTTGTATGGTTTATTGTAACCCTTGGTCCTCGAACTTGGTGAAATGTGTCATATTACTCTTTAAACTTTATTTTCAGCTAAATAAGTTTGAATTTGGTAGTTTCGGACTTTCAGTCAAATAACTCTTTTCCTAATATTATATATATAGGAGTTAGAATCGTTGACATAAAAATTCCAAATGGAAGTAGAACCCACTTAGCTAGGTTGTGGCATGCCACGTGAAAATTTCACGTGACACTAGCATCCATTTAACTAAATTTGGATGTTGATGTTGCATGTCATGTGGAAATTCAACCTGATTTTGGAACCCATAGGACATACCACATCATCAACTTTAATATCTCTGTTAACCTCTTATTGAAGAAGAGGTGATTTGACCGAAACTGTTAGATTTATGGACTTATTTGGTCGAAAATAAAGTTTGAGGGCTAATATTACATATTTCACCAAGTTAAAGGGCCAAAAAGTACAATAGCCCTTTTGTATAGCATATATGTAGGGTTGGCAGCGGTGCGGATAACCGCGAAATTTTCACTATCCAAAACTGAAACCGTTTAATTATCTATTATCCAAATCCGCTTAAAAACTGCTTAAAATTTTAACTAATAACCAAAACCGCACCGAAACCGTTTAATAATATCCAAATCTGCACCGCAAAACCATTTATTAAGCGGATATCCGTCTAAAAACCGAATCCGAACCCAAAACCGCCAAATTAGCCCAATTTTATGTTTTAAACAGATTTTATACGGTTTTTATGCGGATATCCGCTATCCAAAACCACTAGTAGATTATAATCGGTTTTTATACGGATATCCGCTATCCAAGACCCTAAAACCGAAACCGCTCCAAAACCGCAACGGATAGTGCTTCGACTATCCAAAACCGCTCCATAACCGTTTAGTAAACGGTTTCGGATTTTAAACGGTTTTAAACGGGTCGGGTATCCACAAAAAACTGCACCACTGCCATCCCTACATATATGGCTCAAATATCCCTTCTTCATAAATGATCTACGAATTTTGCTACATGACCAGAAAAATTGTCCCGAAATTTTTATCCTCCATGACGTGTTGTTACATGATTGGTTCAGCAGATTGATCCCACCACTATTTAAGTAGGGTTTTACTACAAAACATGGGGTGACACCACATGACATATCATGTGGGATAAAATTCTGGTTAATTTTTCTGGATGTTTAGAATTTTCCATGATCTACTCTTTACCTCCATAATTCATGCCGTAAAATGCAAGAAACTTTTTAGCTAAAAAGGCACGTTTTGGATCTTACGTTAATACTTACGTCAAGCTTAATTATTAGTATTAGGAACAATTACCCGTATGTCTCACATGTTTCTCATTCTTTAATTTTACATAAACAGCACAGTTAATTTTAGCTACTCAAATGAAGCTCTTTTCATCGTGTTGACTTTCCTTAATTATCAACGAATTGAATTTCGTGGGTCGTTTCTATATTTCTATAATAATCAGCTTTGTCGTTCCAGAGAACCAAGACTAGTCATAGTTTGGTCAAAACTCAAACGTATAGAATCACGAGAATGTTACTTCTAAATTTAACGATTTAATGTATAGTCTCAATTCAATCCAATTTATTTACCCATAGAGTTTCTCTCTCCGTTCCTCTGTTTTCCCTTATTCAAAAGAGAACATCAACTTGATAATTTGCAGGAGACTAAAACTTATAGCCCGTGAGTTTGGGAAGAAAATTATATGTGCATGCCTGCGGGAACTATAGAAGCCTATAAATACAAGATATTTCATATTTCGGGTCATTGCAAAAATTAAACAACATTCCAAGCCATATCTATCCAAGTCCTCCTAGAATCATACTTAAATATCTAAAACAAGAAAAGCTCTATACACTTACTTATTCTCGCTATCTATTCTGAAAAATCATGGGGGTTTCGCTAGAAGCTTTAGCAATGGCGGGAGTGGATTATATCGAATGGGGTCTCGATGTTGAAGAATGGGAGCGTCTCAATGAGCAGACTCCGCCGCATTTATTGGCAGACGAGGAAGAAGAAGAAGAAGAAGAATTCTTCATGAAAGGGCAAGTTTGTAATTGCATCGACAATTCAAGTAATTCGCCAACGCCAAGCAATCTTTCAGAGGATGAAAATGGTAGTGAAAGAGTCAATTATGGAATTTGCTATCCTGAAGTGATCAGTAGTTGGGGAAGTATTATTGGGAAGATATGGTTCTTTTTAATGTCAATGGAAAAGATGGTGAGAGCCATGATTAAGCTGTTGATCCTTGTATGGTTGGTGGAGCTGCCAAGACTAAACAATAATAAGTCATAATATGAGATCAAAGTCGAAATGTATAATATTTTTAACTACAATTCTTTTTGTATATTAGCATGCAGCCAAATTCGCTGCAATTCTTTTTTCAATAATTATTTCGTATACGTACAATGTTTAATATATTTATATTTGTACAATTAAACTAGCTTAGATAATTTAAAAAGAGCTTTGAAACCACAACTATTTCTCTACAAGCTTTGAATTAACATAATTAATCATAGTTACCAGCAGCACCAATTTTTTCCTACCTAATAAATGTTTTTTAGGGTTGCGTTTAGTAGAACGGTGCAGTGCGATTGACACTATTTAGGTATTGTACAGATTACATTGTACAGATCAAATTAGGTATTGTACAGATTATGAGATTATTAGAGCAACGATTGAAACGATATTACACTTAAGGCTCTGAACGGCCGGTGGCGCACTAAACATGGCCTAGGTGAAGGGACATTGTCCCATTTTAGGTGTTAGGGGTATGCCACATATGCATGTTTCAAAGAAAATTCATAGTGGTACTTAACGGATTATCCATCAGCGAAGATAATAATATCATTAACAAGACTCTTATCCCAAACCTTAAACAAGCAGAGTTCAATGCCGTACCAACGAAACTGAATAGAACCAACTCGTCAATCTTGACTTCTAACGGCTATTATAGTAGTTGAGACTTGTGAGCTAGCTAGTGGGAACACTAGCACCTTTATTATAATAAGCATGTGATATTTGTTCTCAATATGCATTTCTGAGCCCCCTTGTGCTTTTACCGGATTAACACTCTAACTACTGCTCAAGAATAATTAAAGTGATCGAGCACGAAAATGTTGTTGGCCTTTTAATTTTAGTCATGATTTATTTATAATCAATGTTGAATGAATGATAAAATCAAATTATTAACAAGCCCGATCATCGTATCATGATTCAACTTTAAGATAGATAACTCCGAGCGGCTTGCAAGAAGGGTCCTATGACAGGAGGGACTCCTGTAGATGCACTCGGAGGGCACCTGATTCGACGGTTAAGTCAGTTTAGTCTGAGTTTTGAGAGAGAGTAAGAGCTATAAAAGCTGCGATAGATGCCATACCTTATGTTGGACAATTTAGATGAAATTCCTTAAATGGAGTATATATTTTATGTGAGAAGTCTATGATATTTAGACATGTACCCAATATTTGAATAAACACAAATAATTATAGATGTCACAAAAACTAATTTGTATACTCACATATTTGGAACCTTGTCAAATGACAACAAAAGTAATTCTTAAACCTAGCTAACTTATAATTAGTTGCTACCCATATGGATAAAATTAATTAAGTGAATTTATGGTTTTTTTCTCTTAATTTAATGAACTCGAGTTAGCGTAACAAAATCTAAATTATTATTATTATATCCTTAAACTCGAGTTGATCTAAAGGCTTAAATAATGAAGTTGTATATAGCTTCAAGCTTGCATCATAGGAATTCATAGCTTCCCTCAAATCTAAACGGAATTAAAGATTTGGGTCAAGATTGGATGATCAATATTTGTACGTATACGTACGGCAATAGCCAATAAGAAAGGTGAAATTCGTTCTTTCGGTCAAAGTATATGAGTTCACAACTCACAACTCACAACTCACAAGATGTTGATTCTCTTTACATTATTAATCTCAAATCAATCTCCCTTTTTCCATTTTCTTGCCAACTTGGAACAGAAACTTGGACCCAACTTGATTTCATGTTGATAAATATTAGAACGTGAATTTCTAGCTAGCGCAGCCATGTAGTATATATTGAATCTAATGAAAATTAAAAACCATAGTTTGTCGTATACAAATACCAAAAGAGGAAGAAGATGAAGAAACAATTACTTGAGTTTTCAAAACGTTAATTAAACCACCAGTTTCAAAGAAAGTAGAAGCTTTAGCTATAGCAGGGCCGGTTAATTTGCTTGAGGCCTTGACCTTTCCAAGTTGTACCAAAAAAAAAACACAAAAATAGCTTTTAACAAACATTAAAAAAAAATTATTTCAATTTCTTTGAATCCATTCAGCTGTAAAATATCTCAGATGTTAAATGTACCCAACAGAAATATCTAATATCTGTAAAACAAATATCACTCTTTTTTTTTGGTAAAAACAAATATCACATGAAACCCATACGATTTAGCCTTGTGAGTCATTTGTCCACACTAGCTAATACAAGAATGTGGTGCTTCTGATTCTAAATTGAATTTTCTATAACTCAAGCAAATTAAATCTGCCCTTTGACAATATATTTCAAAGTCAAATGCTTATATATATATATATACATTGTATTCCTCTAATTCATCCTTCAATTGGTGGTCAAACTAATTTACTTTTACAATACTATCCCAAATTTGTCAAAATCTCAAGATAGAACCATAGAGGTCAAGTAGCTCTTATACACTCAACACATGTTGAGTTTAATGGAAGGAACTGAATGCCTCATAAGCAAGGTATAAATTGAGTTTTATGAATGGCAAAAACTAGTGTTTGGAGAGCTTCTCCTTATATGGGTCCGACACAACTGGACTCTGGATTAGTCAGGACCCAATGTGGTTTCTGGATACCAAAGGGTTTAGTATAAAAAAAAATCTTATACACATAGGCTATAAACTTACGTCATGGCTATAATCATGGTAAAAAAAATGCCCTTATAATAATCACAAGATTATTGCTTCAATTGGATGACTATGATGGAGAGCCCCTCAAAAAAGAACCAGTCTTTAAAGTTGAAGAGACATTTGCATTTTAAATGTGTTCTACCCGTGAATTTTAACAAGTTTTTAGTATTGTTCGATGAATATACCAAGAATCATATGCATAGCATTAATGCCTACTAGTCTACTAGTTTCTAGTTTCCCTTACTATAAATAAGATTAATAGTAATCATCATCCTCCAATTCTCAAAAACAATCTTCTGCTATTTTGTTCTTTGTTCCAAAAGAGAAATCTGAAACAAGAGTCATAGAGAATCATGTCAGTTTCGATGGAAGCTTTAGCAATGGCGGGAGCTGATTATGTAGAATGGGGTATGAATATTGAAGAATGGGAACATGAAGATCAAGATTTGACTCCAGCCTATCTGCTTGCTGATGAAGAAGAAGAGGAGGAAACCATTGAAAAAGGTGTTAATAAGTCTGGCTCTCCTGCTTCTACCTTGACCCATTTTGATTTGGAAAGCCAGATCTTAGTGTTGATGATCGTTTTACTGAGAATGAGCATGTTTGACAGAAGAGTTATGGCAAGCAATTGTGCCAAAATGTTTGAATTCAGTAGTTTATAATGTTTGACTAGTGTTTTTGTTCATTTTTTTTTTTAATCCTATGAAGCAATTTCCTGTATAATCTCCATCCTGAATTGCTATAACAACAAATGAATTTAACAGATTTTGTTTCTTCTTTCATATATTACCTTGAGTCAATTCAGACCCAATCTGAGAATTTCTCTGTATGTTAAAATGTGGATATATATACATGGAGAACATTTGAAAAATTACTTAAAAATTGATTCCTCTGGTTCTAATGAGTTCTTTAGATACCTTCATATAATTAATGCTGCAATGGAGCAATTCAATGAACTTCATGTCTGCTCTAGTCTAACAAGGAAAATATTATAATTTCTCGGTGTAAACTAATTAATCATCATTGATCAAATCTGTTGCAAACTTGCAATAACAAACCCTTTTAGTCCCCTTGAACATGTGATATATATGCTAATTAATGATCAGCTTATACCGATTACATTCATCGATCTCCCTCAAAAACAAAATCTGCTACTGCAAAAGTTATAGCCTTATTACCTAGTGAAGAACTGTTAAGGATCAATATACAGCAGTGGCAAAATGAGCATAGAATTGAAATTGAGCTTCTGCTGCACATTTTTTACAGTCTTGTTTCAGCTGATTTTGCTGCTTCTGCAGTATTTTCTTTAAATGAATCACCCATTAGGATGCATCATCCGATTTATGACAATTGATCCTCAATTTTCAAGCATTCCATACATTATTTTGTTATATTGCTGCAAAGTTCTTCCAAATATTGCCCTTTCTTGGGGTGTATGTAAGTATTTCCATTTTAATTTTAAGTTCAATGAAACTAAATCCTTAAAGCTGGATTTATTTGATATTTTATGTAACATATATGGAGAATCAAACTTGATATCAGTGAGTTTTCATCCAAAAGCAACTCTGCTCTACACATTAACAGTTCTTCATTTTACTCTCAATAAGATTATAGTGGAGTCAGATTCAGAAACCTTGGTGAACTGTGTTTTAGCTAAAAGTGAAGCACGATGGGAGATTGAACCTATTGTTACTGATATCAGAGCTTTTATGAAGACTTTTGAAGATAGTAAGATAAAGTGGGTAGCTCGTAGTGCCAATAAGGCAGCTGACTGGCTTTCACAGCAGTTGAAGAGAGGGTTGAGCATTTCTAATTGGGTTAATTGCCCACCAACTTCCTTTGTGTACATTCTGTCCAGAGATGGTCTTCCTGCACCGCCATTACTTTGAAGCTGATTGGGAACTAGACTTGTAGAGGGCTACGTATAGCACTAACCTCATATTACTTGTCTTGGATTAGATGATGATGTCTCTGTTTTGTTCATTTGCAATGGTTGTTTGTACTTGTTGCTGTGATAAATGAATGAAGTCTTTTTCTTGGCCAAAAAAAAAAAAATTTACTCTCAATAGTTTGCCTGAATACAGATTAGAAGCCTGTTTCAACTTCCTGATGAGATGGGGGATTCATTAACTCTTTCCCCTTTCTTTAAGGTACACAGTCACAAACTCACAATCACATCACCCATATAGTGTAATTAACTCATTCAGAAGGCATATATATAAATACATGGATCACAAGACTTTTGCTTCTTCCATGCCTATAATTAACCTATAAGAACTTTTTAAAAAATGAGAAATGAAGGTGAAACCTGCATGTGTTTTTTATGTTACTCGTGAAAACATTTAGAAACCTCTGCATTTTCAATTCCCCATCATGGATCATATGCATATTTAGTTTTTCAGTTTGCTCTTACTATAAATACAAGATTGTAGTTGTTCTTAATTCATCAAACAATTGTTGTTGTTCCACAAAAAACAAATTCGAAACAAGAGAAATCACACGCTATATACATATACCCTTCATAAAATTTTCATGTCAGTTTCAGTGGAAGCTTTAGCAATGGCAGGAATTGATTATGTTGAATGGGGCATGGATATTGAAGAATGGGAAGAGGATGATGATCTGAACTTTCCTCCAGCACATTTACTTGCTGATGACAATGAAGTGGAAGAAATCATTGGAAATCATAAGTTTCATAGTGCTAAGCAAAATGCAGCTGGCGTTGGTGATCATAATACCGAGATTGCGCATACCTAGCAGCTTCAACTTAACAGTTGCAGATTAACTATGTTTGCAGAATGTAAAATTTTGTCCTTTGTTTCACTTTTCTAATATGAGGGAAAAAAAAAAACCTTGTTTATGAACTTTCTTTTACTTTTGTTCTCAAAAACTATGACAGCAAATGTAGTTTGACAGCTCTTGTCTCTTTTTTCTTCCTTTGCTTGCATTCATTTACTCATTTGTTATTGTTTACCATATTGAATATCTAAGAATCACAGCCGCCTTGCAAGTTGCAACTTTGAGCAATGAGCATCCAATAATACTTCCCAATTGAACAAAACCTGTTATAAATTTCTTCAAAGATGCAGTTTTGGATAGCGTCCAATAATATGTGTTCCTTGTGTTTAGCTGTCAACATCTCCTCTTTCATTAAAAAACTTAAGGTACGTAGATGTCACATTCAATAACTATCAAGCTTGCATCATTGCTTTCATCAACTGTAAACTGCATATATATATACTCACGGGACTATTGGTTTTGGTGAGTTTTTCTTTCCTTTTGACAAGGACTTCCAAATTGCAAATTGGTGTACTATGGAGTAGTAGTAGCTAAATCAGTAAATCTTCATGTAATTGTCAAAGTTAACTTTATAATTTATGATCAAATGTATAATTACAAGGGGGAGAGAAACTTGGGGAAAGTTTAGAAATTAATTTCATTTCTCTTAAGACAGAGACATAAACGAATTATCACAAGGAAAAGATTAAAAAAGATCACAACATGAGAAATGTATATTCATTGCATCAGAAGGGACAGCACAGAAGGTTTTCTTTGCTTAAATTCATTGATGATGTGAGTCCAAAAGGAAAAGGAAAAGGAAAAGGAAAAATAGTACCCATTGTTCAAAATGTCAACATCAATCAACAACTCTGTTACTTAATCAAGTGACGCCATCAACCATACGTGAAATCACTGAGCTAATACATGAAAATGTCATCAGGTCTTTTCATCAGTAGCACCAAATTGCATCTCCATGATCACGAGAATGATCATAAGGTTTCAAGAGGAATCTCTTCTGCTACTTGCGAATTTCGAGCTCGAAAAAATCTACTCTTCTTCCTAGTATTTATAGCTGCTCTTTCCTGTTGTTGATTCTGAAAATGGAACATGATTAACCATTCTGTTTTAGTTCTTATATATATATATAGCAGCTCAAATTAGGCATGTCAGTCTCAATAGAAGCATTGGCAATGGCAGGAACAGATTATGTTGAATGGGGAATGGAGATTGAAGAGTGGGAGAATGGGGATCTGCTGGAGCCTCCACCCCATTTACTAGCTGAAGAAGAAGCAGAAGAGAAGAAGAAGAATCATGTAAAGGGTAGCTCTTCTTCTATCTACCATTTCATCATCAATCTGTTAAGTCACATAATGGTGATATTGGTAACTACAATGATCAGAATCAGAAAATTTGGCTGAAGAATTTGCTTACAACGCCAAATGCTTCTTCACTTCAATGGAATTAAATCAAACATTAAACAATAAATGTAGTGTTTTTTTGCCATCCCTATTGATGTACCAACATAGAGTCTTATGTTATGTAATTATTAATATATATAAATAAATAAAATTTGTTTTATATTTTAGATTTATATTTTTACATGGCTATTCCACCTTATTCTAATTTTCGATTTTTTTCCCCTTAAAAACACATCGATTGTAGCCATTTCAAGTAATCATAAAGTCGATTATTAGAAATGCTCAGAATGAGAATGACAGACAATTTGTTCAGCGCTGAGAGCATATGGGCTACTTACTTTCGTTGCTTGGTATTGGGCCAAATATGAATGATGGGCCTGAGTGGAGTAGGGGAAACAGAAACGGCATCGTTTCTTTCTTAGAGTGCCGCTCCCATTGCCTTGTCCGCTTGAGTTCGAAATTCTTCTCATCCCTGATAAACGAAAGTTACAAACCATCTCTCTCACTGTACATTTCATCCAATCCAAGCGGTTTATTGCTCAAAAAGGCCCCTGAATTTATGCAAAATGGTAAAATAAACCCCTAAACTCTAATTGCAACCAAATAAGCCCATGAACTCTTAAAAAAATCAAATAAGCCCTTTTCTGATGGCTAAATGCTGAAATGAGGATTAAACATTTCAAGATTTTCTCAAATAAGGATCAAAATACACAATTTTAACAAATTAGAATACATACTTAATATTTTTTTTACAAATTGGATATAATATGAGTTAATACTAGTGTGAGAGATATATATAAACTGAAAAGCAAACAATAATTTTATATCATATTACATTTAATGAATTTATTTTGATTAATAGGGTTTGATTTTCAATTAACATGATAATATCATTTTTCTATCAAATTTAACATGTACACATGAGAAACCTTGGAATTCATTTAAGGATTCCTTAATTTGTAAAAATTTGCTCTAAGTATGTGTTTTAATTTGTTGGAATTGTGTATTTTGATCTTTATTTAAGAAAATCTTGAAACATTTAGTCCTTATTTCAACATTTAGCTATCAGAAAATGGCTTATTTGGCCTTTTTTAAGAGTTCAGGGGCTTATTTGGCTGCAATTAGAGTTCAGGGGCTTATTTGACTGTTTTGTGTAAGTTCATGGGCCTTTTTGAGCAATAAGCCAATCCAAACTTCTCGATCACCATTTTCAATTACGCCCAACTCTTTGAAACCCTAGCGATCAAACTTTCATTTCTCCATTCTTTTTATCAAAGATTAAATTAAGGTGTTTTAGAGATTGAAGCCGGGAGAAATTTATTATAGATTGAGACAAACGCGGCCATTGTTGCAGAGTTACAAGCAAAGTCGAGCTCTGGCTTGACACATTCTCACACTAATTTTTGTTTCTTTTCTTTGTTCTTTTAATAAGGTAGAAAGGCCAGGTAAAAAAATCTAGTCCATTTTAAAACCGGCCCAAGCCCAACGGTGACAAAAAAATGAAAAAAAAAAAAAAAAGCTAACATGTCACCCGTAGAATGAAAGCTAGGTGTCAAAAAGGAGTGGGGCAACGTGTCAGATGGAGAGGGCCTGAGGGGACTCTTTAAAGGGGAAAAAGTTTTGATCTCCATTCAAATCAATCACAAAGAACACTACTCAAAATAAAACCCGGTTTACATATCTCCATTCATCCATAGTCCAACTTTTTCTGTTAGAAGCCAAACAAAAAGAATGACTCTTATAGAAGAAAACAGCCATCAACCTTCCTATCAAATTCAATGATAGTTTCCCACAATTACAAGAATTCAATGTCTCATAGTGATCATTTACCATATACTAAGGAAACACAATTTCACTACTAATTTAACATGGAACGTAAATTCACAACTAATTTAACATGACCTACCAAGTCACAATTAATTGTTCAATGATTGTTTTTATTTAACGTAAGTTCATCAGGAAGAATCGTCTTGCATTGTTCGACTTCCCGGGCCCAGAGATTGAAGAGGCCGATAGGCTGGTTCGCTCTAGAGAGGACAGACTTAGGAAACTTCGGTTTGAGATTGATTGGACGATACGTGCCAGAGCTTAAGGCAGAGCTCGAGGGAAGCGTCCATACTATAGGCACCGTGGTGAGATTATTCTTTTCCCCTACTTTATCCATTGGTAATTATGTCTTTATTCCCTATTAATTTTTCTTAAATATATATTTTTTTTACCCATTTTCTTCTCTTATCTAATCACGCAAGTTTTTTTCTCTTCCTATTCTTTTCTTTCAAACTTTTCATAATTTCATTTTCATTTTCTTTTAATATATATGTAGTTGCGCCTCGCGAGTTTGTAGCGTCTCACGATCCTGACGTCATCATCATTTTAGATGATGAAGGTATTAATAATTAAAACTGCAAAAAGTTTTTCCCTTCTACTTAAACGGAAAATTCAAATTTCCTTACTTGGTAAATCTCGTTGTGATACCTCTAGAGTCTGTTGTATCAAAGCTTGGACCCCCTAAGCCAGTTCCTGCACCACCACTCCTACCAGAGGAGTCTGCTCCAGAGGTTGTGCTGGAGCCACCTACCAGATGAGCCAGCGCTAGAGTTTGTGTTGGAGCCACTTGAGCCAGTTCTCGCACCACCACTTCTGCCAGAGCTCAGGATGCACCAGATCATGCACTAGAGCAGCCTGCTCCAGAGGTTGTGTTGGAGCCTGAGCCAGTGGGGAGAGATGGACGTCTTCGACATCCACATCGACTTCGGAGAGCTCATGTTTTACCAGCACCACCTCGCTATGTTTTACCAACACCACTTTACTATCCTATTGGTTATTTACCACCTCCATTTTGATGATGAATTCACTCAGACATCGAGGTAAAAACCTAACCCTCTCCATTTTGGTTAGTTTCTTTTCGAGTCTATTTTTATATTTCATGAGTACTTATATATATATGTAATGAATTTTGCAGGAAATATTAACTTGGATTTGAGGTTTTTACTCCTGTCATTTCTGTCAAGTCCATATGCAAAGAAACTGATTTTTTTTTTATCTTTACATGCACACTACGAAAGTTTTGTTTCTATAAGTAAATATGTAAATATGGACCCATTCATGTAACATGCCTACTTCAATATACTATCTTAACCGGCCAGCAACTAAAGATCATTTTTAATGTGTAAGGTCAGGGGTATAAGCTTTGAATATGCCATGGTTCTTTGAATGAGATACGAAAGATTTATCTTGTTTTCGAATACCATTGCATGCAAATCTTGCTGCCCAACCAAGTTTTAGGTGTGAGAAGATAGAAATTTATGCAAAAAAGACTTAAAAAAAAATCGAAAGAAAGAAAGAAGCTAGGGTTTGTTGGTACAAAAAAAGAAAGTTAGTTCGCAAATTTGAGTGAAAACGGAGGGTGTTATTGCATGGATCTGTGCACACACAATCCTCCCTCATGCTGTGTTCATCACACGTTAGGCCACGTATCTTCTCTTTTTTTTTCTATTTTTATTCTTTTATTAAGTTTAACCTTAATTTCACTAAACTTAGCCCCAAATTAAATTTTTATTTTTATTTTAAGGGTACATTTCAAAATTAATAATTTATTATTATAGGGTTTTAGAAATAAAATACAAAACTAATTTCACTAAGTTTAGCCCCAAATTAAAATTTTATTTTTATTTTAAGGGTAAATTCCATAATTATTAATATTGTTCTAGGGTTTTAGAAATAAAATATATAACTAATTCACTAAGTTTTAGTCCTAATTAAAATTAAAATTTTATTTCAAGGGTTAGAAAAATTAAAATTTATAAATAATGTATTGGAACCAGTAAAATGTAAATTAAAATTTTATTTCAAGGATTAGAAAAATTAAAATTTATAAATAATATGTTGGAACTAGTAAAATGTTAATATGTGACATGACCTATGATGAACATATCAGAAAGAAACATTGTATGTGACAAAATGGAGGTACATGTAGCAAAGTTCGGAGGACGGCGACGGCAACGGCTGAGAAGTTGGAAAATGGAGACGCATCAGGGAAAAAGTTTTCGTTCGAGGGTCGTTTTGAAATGATGGCCAGCCCAAAAAAAGTAAAACCTGAAATTGTTTTTGGACTCAATTTCGCGTTATTATCGATGATTTTGGGCCTTGGGCCTATTGTTTGTTCGGCTTGGCTTTATATTTATTATCAGTGATAAAAATAAATTGAGAAATAATAGCACCGCGGATCCGTGGCGCAATGGTAGCGCGTCTGACTCCAGATCAGAAGGTTGCGTGTTCGATTCACGTCGGGTTCAAAACCCCGATCCAAACGGATCTCCCTTTTTTTTTCTTTATTTTCCAATCCTGACCTGATGTTAAGTAAAAAAAAAAATATATATATATATATATAAATAATAATACTAGAAAAGTGGGGTCTCCCATTTTTTTTTATTGGGTTCCAGTACAGTTCATGATCTATTAGCATTTAGCAATATTAAATTTAAAACAATACACTGAGAATTTGTAAAGCAATTTAATAATTACTCTAGTCATGAACTTTTTCCATGATTTAAAACTTTAAACTATTACTAGTACTACTAAATCATTTTGCAATGTAACAAATACACACCTATTCTAATAAATAATTAACAAGAGAGTCATTAAGCTTCATGATTTCGCATGGCATTCTTTTTTAATTTACTCTCAAATTAACTTTTCTCCCTTGTAACTTCAAAGTTGGTTTTACGGTAATTGTTTCTAATTGGCACAAGCCAAAGGGGTGTCTTCCTTTGATAAGCAAGTCGACCTTCTTCTTCCATGCCAACATCTTCCCTCGTCATGCCACTAGGCAGCTTCCAATCAAAACAATACAATAAATTAGCCAATGTGAACTCAACATTCGTAGCTCCCATTGCCAATCCAGGGCAAATCCGGCGACCGGCTCCGAAAGGAAGCAAATCAAAATCTGACCCTTTGAAGTCAATACCATTTCCCTCAAATCTTTCAGGGTAAAACTCATTAGGATTTTCCCAACTCTTGGGGTCTCTCCCAATGGCCCAAACATTAACCAAAATCCTTGTTTTAGGAAGTATATCATAGTCACCAACTTTGAAATGGCACGTTGCCTCTCGGGGAAGTAACATAGTAAGTGGTGGATGTAATCTAAATGTCTCTTTCACAACCATTTTTAGGTACTTGAATTTGGCAATATCTTCTCCTTCTACTTTCCCTTTCCTTCCAATGCAACTCCTTATTTCATCTTGCACCTTTTTCATCACTCTTGGGTTCTTGATCAGCTCCGACATTGCCCATAAAATTGTGACCGAAGTTGTAACTATGCCCCCAAGGAATGTATCCTGCAAATTGGTCAAAAAGAAGGCAATCAATTTTGGTTACTAACCCTCAAACATCAGAGACACCTGGTCTGGTGGTAGAGTGTTGGACTTTTAATTGCAGTGACTAGGATTCGAACCCTAACAACCTCAAGTATCGAAAATAAGAAACAAAAAAAAATCGGTTCCTAAATCATTTCTTTGTACATAATTTAATTTGTATACTCTCTCCTTTACTTAGTATAAATCCACAACCTCCGTTCCTTTTTATTTGTCATCACCATCATTTATCAAGAAATTGGACAAATTTAGTTCCAATTCTAACCCTATTTAAATACTCTCCAATTCCAAAACAGAATTAAATAAGTGGTTGATGCATTATTCCATGACCAATAGAATTAACATATCTTTTTTTTCTTAATAAAAAGTTTGTAAAGTTGAAAGGGTAATTTGGTAAGACCCTTAGAAATGGTATAGAATTTTGAAAACTAAACTAACTTTTAACCGTTTTCCTTGGTTAAAGACTTTGATTATCACGGACTTATATATAGGAACAGAGGGAGTACTTACTAAGAGCATTGCTTTAACATTGTTCTCCGTCAGCCTGAAAGTGTTGCTTTGATCATTCAATAATCCAACCAAGACATCAACAAGATCCTCATGATCTGGTCTAGGCCTTGTAGGATCAAGATGTTGGTTAAGCACCATTTGCAAGTAAGCATCAAACTCATAAAAGCTCTTCTCAAGCCTAGCATTAAACCCTGTCAAAGCATCAACAAACCTGCCTATCCTTGGGAAAAAATCCTCTGCTGAGAAGCTAGCCAGCATGTTCATTGCTTCACCAAGAACATTTTTAAATGCTTGATTCTTGAATTGATCCGTTCCATATATCTTACCAAAAGCAACTGTACCAATTATACGATCTGCAAGAGCATATATTCTTTCATCAAGATTGACCGGCTTCGGAGAAGATTGAGACAGAGAAGTGATCAATTTGTCAACCTCAGATTCCCTAGCATAAGCAAAAGATTGAACCCTTTTCATGCTTAAGAGCTCGGTAATGAAAAGTTTGCGCATCTCTTTCCAATAATCACCGTATGGCGAAAACGCCACGTCTAGACCATTGTAGGAAAATTTGGTACCCCCAGGGGATGCAGGGCGGGTGCAACAATCAATGTCATGAGTTTTGAGGAATTCTCTAGCCATTTGGGCTGATGAAATGATCAAATTAGGCACACTGCCTAGTTGCAATAACATGACAGGGCCATATTTTTGGGACAATTTTTCAAGGGAACGGTGAGGCAAGTTTCCCAATAGATGCAAGTGGCCAAAAATGGGTAGTTTTGGAGGGCTTGGAGGAAGCTTAAATTTACTTCCTGAATTTCTCTTCTTCTTTAAAAGAAGAAGAAATTTGAACAATGGGAGGAGGAAAAGAAGAATGGCTGGAAGCCATTGTAATTGAGAGAAATCAGAAATCAACATGATTATTGATCAGTGTGGATCTCCTTATCATTTCATAGTTATATCCACATATGTTTAGTTCAAGTATTTTCTGGCCACAAGCGTTTCCTTCGGCAATTTCCTGTGAAAAATGAAAAAATCAATGTCCTTTCCCATGAAAAAAAAAAAAAAAAAAAAAAGACAGGAGGACCCATAATTTACCATAGAAGAATGAACTTACTTAGGTGTGGTAATGTTTATGTGTTCATTCTTCTTTTTGGCTGGTAAAGGCCTATATTCATCATGAGGAACATGTGCTTCTTTTCCTTTTCTCATTTTCCTTCTCTCTCTCCCTCTCTTTTTTTTTTTGGGTATATCTTCAATCAATCAATATTTTGTCGGTTTAGTGTATAATTGGTTTATCAAATTTAAAACCACAAAAAATTAAAAATAAAGAGAAAATAAACATAAATCTTTTTAAATTCTAACATGTACTACTAGTTGATGAAAACATGGGAATTGGGAACTGCAAAGTTGCTTCCTATTGATAAAAGTTGTACAGTATTTCTTTTTGGTCGGACAAAAGTTGTTTTGGAGAAAAACCAAAAAGCTTCAATATTCTTAAGGAAAATCACGTCATGTGAAAAATACAAGGATCATAGTATTTATACCCTTTTCTTGAGTTTTGCTCCTCAATGTAATAAACACATAGAATACAAGAAATCTTGAGCAAAATATGTAAGAAAAGAGGGTTTGACAAACAATGCATCACATATAAAAATTTGATGGCATTCTTTTTTTCTTTCTCATCTCCTATATTTTGATCAAATTAAAATTTTGCTCACCAAATGAAATATAAAGCTAACAATCCTAATACAGACTAGGATTTTACATGCTTTTTTGAAAAGGCAAGGCAAGGGATTTCTTTAATCTCATCTTCCACCAGATAACTCAATAGCATCCTGGTTATATAATGAATCTTCTCCCCAGTCAAATCTCCGTTGCAGTCTTTCATACTCTTGCCTTCGTGTTACTTCGAAGTGCTGCCATTCTTCCCATCTCTCTGCCAACCCCTCTCCTTCCAACATCCTCACCACCTCTGACATCGCTGGACGGTCCTCCGGTGATGCTTGGGTACATAGCAATGCAACTTGAATCATTGCCTCCACCTCCTGGATGTTGTAATTTTTATTAAGGTTCCGATCAACAATTGCATCGAGCCTTTTCTCCCTTTCTAGCTTCTTGACCTTTACAAACAAACAAGGAGTATCCCAGCCAGTGAGCAAAAAGCTAAAAATGGTGCAAATTGTGAATAATGCAACCGACAGCATGCATTTGAAATTATATCTCGACAGATCAAGTGCACAATTTTCACATGTAAAATAAAGAATAAAGATATTTCCTTCATGTGTCCAGACCTACATTGATAATGACTCGTATTTATGTAACCACACTCCAGCATTATGATAAAACCAGACGTACACAATATTATTTTTCCAAGTCCTGTCAAGGGCTAGAAATGAACCACCAAGCCTACCAATCTTTTCCAAATGCATGACTGTACCACAATGCTATATCATCTTTGACAGGAGTAAGCAAATATGACCATTAACAGATGTAAACACCAACTTAAATTCTCCATGCGCAAAGATTTTCGAGCACACAATATCACTTGGTAAATGCTTATGTGCACAATCATGTAAAGCAATTGGAGGGAAGGAGAAAGACGCATACAAAAGCCAGCATAGTAATATATTGGAGTTATCTTACATGATCAAGAAGCAAGACATCATCTTCTTCTTCCAAGCGTGAAAAATCAATCGCACGTTGACCTGTTACAAGCTCTAGAAGCATGATCCCATAACCAAAGACATCTGTCCTTTCTGATGACTTCCCCGTGGACAAGTATTCAGGTGCTATGTGGCCCATTGTTCCACGAACTTGAGTTGTCACATTTGTCCGCCTCACATCCACCAACTTCGCAAGGCCAAAGTCACCAACAACTGCTTCAAAGTCTTCATCCAATAATACGTTAGCTGCCTTCACATCCCGATGAATGATCTTAGGATTGCAATGTTCATGAAGGTATTCCAGCCCACGTGCTGCACCCAGGGCTATTCTTTTTCTTGTAGGCCAATCTAAAACGGCTTCACCAGGTTTGAGTTCTGTGGCAGTTCACTAGGTTAGATCAACATTATATGAAGGTCCCTAGACGATTTGAAAGCTTTAAAATATAAATCCGAATCAATAAAAATAGAACAAAAGTGTGCAGAAATCTCCAAAATAAGACACTTAGAAGGCATGTAGAAGGTCACCAGTTAAGTTTACTTCTATGACATGCAGAAATTAGATAATACAACTCTAGAAAAACTCAAGAGCAAAACTAAAATGCATAATAAAAGTCACACTAAATGAATACTCTCAAGAATAATACCTCGAAGTCGATATGCCACACTTAAATTCTGCATAAATGGATAGACCAAAAGGCGTTCTGTGGGTGTTGTGCAAAAGCCAATCAGCCGTAAGAGATTTTTGTGAACAGCTACACTTATCATCTCAACTTCACGTTGAAAAGCTGCATCCCCTCCAGGACTTTCAAAATCAGTTAATCTCTTGACTGCAACTTTTGTGTTATCAGCAAGCACACCTTTGTAAACCTTTCCAAAACCTCCCTGTCCAAGGATATTTTTTTCGCTGAAGTTATCTGTAGCCAGTTGTAACTCCCTCCATGCAAACCTTTTTAACTGACCAAAAGCAATTCTTCGATCCACTTCACCTGATCACGCAAATTTTTATGAGTTCTAAAACAAACCTACCAACATATAATGCATAATTCATCCTTTAATTAAAATGTATAACATGAAGATTGATTCATATGCACAGTAGAGTACTACATAGATGGCTTTCCTAAACAGTAAACAACCAAGAAAGATGATTTTTAGTTTATCTCAGATTTTGCTTGTGCAACATATTGAGATTTATCAAACTTTCAATTCCTACAGATGAACAAAGCCACCCTTTGATCTCTGTCAATAGTCAATACTAATTAAAAGTTTGTAACTATAATGTAACAAATAGCAAACTTGACAGAGGTTTAGGTCAGTTCAGATTGATATTATCCAAAGGCAAGAAAATTTACACAAAATCTGCAAAGCAGACAGCCAGATTTTCATAAAGATTATTCTCTGTCATGATTTTTCTGGCCAAAAACAATAGAGACAAATGTATGAAAACCTTGATCTGTAATAAACCCTGTAGATGGAAAAACCAAACGATACCCAAGCAAGAAGATGAGAAAAAAAAGAAAAAAAAAGTAAACAAGAGAAAAACTTTAAAATAGACTCAAAATAAAAATAAAATAAATTAAAAAAAAAAAAAAAAAAAAACATAAGCCATTGGTTGTCATTTAGTAGTAATCATAAATGAAAGGTAGCATTAACCTGCAACATCTACAAATACTTCACGCTTGTAGCCTTTCTGTCTACCCTTGCACAGGAAAAACAGCAAGCCACCAAACAGAAGAAGAATTATACATCCTCCAACGATTCCAACAATGATTCCAACCTTTGGCTTCTTTGAAGAACCTGCAAGCAAAGAGAAACCACAGGATAGCTTGTCAAATTATGGTGCAAATCTAACAGGTGTATCTAGAAACCATTCTGAACATCCTAAAAGAATGTAATGCAGCCAAGATAGTTAATGTCTTTACCTGAATCATTTCCAGTTGATACACATTGGTTTGGAAAATTTTGACCACAATTTAACCTGTTTCCTGAAAAACTGACATAAACAAAGTCATGTCAAATTAAGTTCACTGCCTATAAATATCTAACTAGGGTGTTTGCAGGTACACTGTGGAAGATAAAGAGGATAGGTAAATACAAATATCAAAACAAACGAACAGTTTACAACATCATTATTTCTTTGTACTATTAAAAATTAAAATAGGAAATGAAACAAGCTAATCAAAGATAGGACATACTTGTAAATGGGGATGCGGAACAAATGATCAGGAACTTGGCCGCTAAGATCATTGGAATCAAGCAGACTGCAAAGACAGGTCAACTTTTCCATCAGAAGCTTTAAAGAATGTAAAGCAAAATGACTTCTCATATGTTCAGGTTCAAAGTTGAAACCCTTACAAACTGGAAAGAAATGGAGGGATTTATTTAAACTCAGGGCTTGGGCAATTAAGTTGTTTTCCCATAAATTCAGATACCATCCAGGAATGAATACTTACAGATTGATCAAATTTTGAAGATTTGCAATTGACTGAGGGATAGTCCCAGTAAGATTGTTTTTACTTAGTGTCCTGCTTGAGTAAAAGAAAACAATGCCTTCCTATGAATAAGTTACAAGATAAATGCTGTAAGAACATAAAAACATCAATATATATAATATTAAAAGGTATTACTTACAGGAATTGAAGCTTTTCAAGATTACCGAGGGAAGAAGGTATTTCTCCAGTTAAGCGATTATTTTCCAAATCCAAGCTGGTTAAGCTTGTCAAGTTCCCGAACTCTTTTGGTATTTCACCAGATATACCATTGCCTTTCAATGTACTGAATCATGAAAGCACACAATACATAAATATAAAAAGAGAAAAAGTCACATGAAGGGCATTATGAAGCACATGCTGAATCTGAAATAACCAATTCAACAAAAGTCATTCATTTACATACTAGGAAACCAAATATGAACTTGGAAATAGCAGGAACTTGATTTCAGTCTACTCTTTAAATTAGGCATAATTTTTAATCCTAACAATTTGTTCTACACTTTGCAGTAATACAAAGATACAACTAATAGTACAGCTGTAAATAAATTCATTAATTGGAAATCAAGAAAATGGCCTCACCAAATTCACATCAACATAAATTATGAAAATCTATTATTTGCTCAAATAAATTCCATACATACAGTGATGAAAGAGTCCTCAGAACTCCTATTTTAGGGGACAAAGTGCCGGAAAAGTTCATGGATGACAACGTCCTGAAAGTACATTGACAATACAAGGATAATTATATATCAACAGAAACAAAATAACATCTCATAATAAATTGAATCATGTAGGCATATATTTGTGACTATGCATCATGGCCAACAAGAAAAAAATAAAGTACATCATAGAACTACTTACACAGAAATGACATTATTATTAGGATCACACATAACATTTGACCAAGTGCAAGGGTTAACTTGGTTTTGATTCCAATCATGCAATTGGTTGTCAGTAGCACGGAGTGAAGTCTTCAATTGATATAAAGCATCTCCTGAAACAGATGAGATTGATATTCATAGTCCAATTAAGCAAACAGATAGCATTGATATTCATAATCCAATTAAGCAAACAAGGCCCAAAAAATCAGTCTCTAATCAATAAAAGTAGGGAAAGAAATAAAATTATCAAGGAATATCGTCTTTAACACATTAGCTTGACACCGCCAACCTCTCTATAGAGGTCAGGTTATGCACCTCATAATCTTATCATCAGTACTTGTTAGAATATCAGGCACAAATCAGCCCAAGTTTCATAAAAACTCAACTCAGTAAAATTTTCAGAAGAGGAAATTAAGTGTCATGACATATAATCAACCAACTCTAGGGACTTCAGCAGTTCAGATCTGACTGATAACATTTTGATAGACGGTAGGGAAGTTAATCTCATTGAGCAGAAATAAAAGCCTTAGACATTTTATTGTGTTTCCATTTGAGCTTATCAGCTAAGCAATCTTTACATCTAAAAACTTTGGCATGGATGAAGACCCACAACTCCAAAGTAGTTATTGCTTCGAGGAAATTAACTAGATCATCAGTTAAGTTTAATATTCAAACTAAAGGACACGCACACATAGACAATTGCAGATTCAGAATGATGGCTATCATTAAATTTGCCACTCAAAGTTAAATCCTGAGAATAACAGCATCAACAAGTGCAATGTACGCATTTTGATGAACAAATGTCAAACAAGAATAACTTCATACCTTGATAATCGGCAGATACAAAAGAAAGCAACCAAGCAAATACAAGAATACCACGAAGTGAATCCATCTTAAGCAAAGTTAACCCCATTGATCAATGCCATGAAATACAAACTCTCTTATGAGCAAACACGTGACTTCCATCTCTGCAAAACATCAAGCCATCAAATTCTAATTCTGAAGGTTTACGATAAACAACTAGTAAATCCAGTTAGCCATGTTTCTACTACCCTTGATTTTCCTAAAGTACCCAAGTTGGACACATATCCAACACCAAAACTGAGGCAAGTCAGTAAGTCCTAGAAAAATTTAACATACCCATGTCCTAAACTCACACCTAAATTCAAGTAACATGAGCATCCAGATGAATATTCAGTCAAGAAACAACTTAATTGCTAAAGATAAAGAGGAAGTATTCACAAGTTTGCATTGACAAACAGTCAAAACAATGGATACTAGCAACCTTTAAGCACCGCATCTTGTGCACTTGATTTGCATCAAGAATTTTACAGCATTTAGCAGCACTTCTACAAAATTGGGTAGAGTGGGAGGAGATGGCAGACAATTTTTTCCTTTTTAGTTTATAAACTTACATTTCAATTACAATTTTGACAAAACCTTACAAGTTACAATCATCATTCCATTTCTTTCTTTTTCCTTTTTTGGGTACAATGAAAGAAATCGCACAAAAAATCCTAACAGGAAATGAGCCAGGGGGAAAGCTACAGGAAGGTTGAAATAAAGCAGAATGTCAATAGAACTGTGATTTCAGCTATTACATGAAGTTAATAGAAAAAACAAATCCTAGTAAGTCAATAAAAGAACCAATCTATCTATCAAATCTTAGTTTTACTTTGAAGGAAAAACGCTAAACAACATCCAATAAGCTCAAAACTCAAAAGGCTTTTACCAGGTAGCCAAAATAGTAAATGCAGGTTTTAGCAATAAGAACCAATAGAAATAAATGCAAAACCAACCAAGAACAATTCCAATTCAAGCAACAATGTTTGAATTAAAAGCTAAGAAATAGCTTGGAGAGTGGAGACTAACCAAATTCCTCTTTTAGGTTGGTGAGAAAGTACCGAAATTAGTTCACAGAATTGAAACAAGTCTGAAACCAATAACTAGAAGGAGAAACATTAAAAACGTCCATGAATTTCATTCCTTTTCTTTACCAGATATTTTCCCTAAATAAGAAAGGAAAGCTTCAAACTTTCAAAACCCAACACCAAACACAAGCAGGAAATGAATTTAACCAAAAGGCCAGAGATGAAAGTGATAAAATATAGTAACTTTCCAAATCCCAAAACTCAGAATCTCAAAAAAAAAAACAATAAAATAAACAAACTTACAACTTGGTTGAGGAAGAAAGTGGCTCACCTTTGAGAAAGAACCCAGATTGGAGAAGAAAGAAAAGATGGGTGCTTTCAATTAAGATGGATCATGATACTTCAAAGTGAAAGAATCAAACTTTGATTCTCTTTTAATCTGTATATTAGGAAGAATGAGCTGGCTTCTTAATGAAAGTAATATATATTTGTTTCTGAGTATTCTTTAGAAAGAGCAAAAATCTAATAAGAAGCTTCTGTCTTTTTGCTTTTTCCTCCCTCCTTGGTCTTCCCTCTTTCTCTATCTGCTTCTCTCAGTCTTCTCTTTATTTATTGTCTTATTTATTTGGCTAATTATTTAATTTTTTGGGTGGACATAAAGAAACTCTGCAATTATTACACTCTCTTTCTCAGTTTTCTCTCTCTCTCCCTTTGAAGTCTGAACTGACTATCAAGGATACATATACATTGTGTGCCTTCATGTCATAAGTGATAAGTTCAAGTCTTCAACTTGTTGCAAAGTTGTAACCTGTCTGTGACCAAATCTAAAATCTATGAAATTTCAAGTCTTTTCCTTTTCTCTCTCTTTAGTTTTTCCTTTTTTCCTTACGGATTTTTGAGTTTCATTGTAAAATAGTACTGCCAGTGCCATACAATTTAACAAAGCTTTCATCTTTCTAAAAGAGTTATGAATTGTAATTGTCTGGGACTCTGGGTTCATTTCCTTTTTTAAAAGTCTTTTTGTTTTTCTTTTTTCTTTCTTCCTTTTTTCTAATAATTCTGTCTGATTTGTTAACTTTTAGTTGGGTGCATATATAGAGCAAGGAAAAACGTGGTAGAATTATGTTTTTTTCTGTTATTTTATTTTATTTTTTTGTTTGGAATATGTGTCTCATTTTAAAATTCCAATCTAAATATATATAACCTCAATTTTGCAAAACATAAATAATAAAAATTTTAAAAAAAAAGAAATGGAGAAAGATAATTGAAAGGATCTTTAATCTGTGGTTTTGATTTAGTTTGAAAATTAGTATCAATGCCTAAGGTTAAGGTAGGCCTCCACTTTAACCTAGTTAATTGCAAGTGGTAATTCCTAAGTTATCATATTCATAGATGTTATCATTCTTCTTTTAATTAGTTTTTTTTTTATCAAACTTTGAATGTAAGATTAATGATATTTTATTTTTGAAGCAAGATTAATGATACTTTAACATCTACACCAATGCAATGCAATGTTGGACTGCGCAGTCAAAACGAAACGACCATTAAATAATTTTTTTACTATTTTTCTTTTGGCCTTTGGTTGACCTGTTTTCTTACGTACATTCTGCAAAAATAAAGAAAGAAACAAGTTTTTTATGCTTAAAAGAATTCTTTAAAAAAAAAAAACTCAACTTAGCTTTAGTTGAAAAAATATGTTCTTAAATTCAAGTATTGTTAATAATGAATAAAATAGCTTGAGAGGATTTTCTTACATTTGAGATTTGACTTAATTCTAAATTAGTTTGGATCCTAATATGATTACCAAATTTTTTATTTTCGTTTTTAAATATTGTGCTGTAAATGTAAATTTCTAAATTTTACATGTCTTTTTTTTTTTTGCCGTCCCAAATTTTACATGTCTAATTCATAAATCATAATGTTTATTTAAAACAATTAAAATAACCCATAGATTACATAGCAAAATGTCAAAATGGAAAAAGGAAAAGGCTGCCTTGATTCTAATAATATCAATATGGGTTGTTGGTGATCATTTCAGTTGGGTTTCCACTAGGAAATATTTAAGTATAACCTCAATTTAAAATGAACCGAGATCACAATAAAGAAACTCCTATAGTTAGCGCTGTGCATGAACCGACTAAAACCGAATAACCGACCAAACCGAATTGTAAACGGTGCAAACGGTTCGATGTAATCGGTTTTTTCGATTTATATCGGTGTGGGAAGTCGGTTTCTTGATTCGGTGGGCAGTTCATAAGTTAATGAACCGAAACCGACCGAGAAACCGACTTATATATATATTTTTATTATTATATATATACATAATAAAATATAGTTTTAGTTTATAATTATATTTATATATATGATTATTACTTTATTAAGTATAATAAACTAATAATCTACCTTATTATAACTAATATATATGATGATTAAACTAATAATCTAACTTATAAACTTTAAACCGAAAATCGAATCAAAACCGATCGAAAACCGACAAACCGAATTTTATCAGTTTCATTGATGTTCGGTCGGTTGTCGGTTTCTTATATATCAAAATAAAAACCGAAAAAACCGACTTAAAAAAACCGAAACCGACCGATAAGCACCCCTACCTATAGTGAAGGTGGAGCTAGCTTAGGCAAATAGCATTACATTCAACAAATTTTTAAAAGAAGAAAAATAATAATTACACTCTAATCTAATCTAAGTTTCTAGATGATTAGTATCTCTTACTATTACTAAACTGACGAAAAGTTTCTATCTTGAGCTCAGAATCTCTTGTTTTGTGGATAAGTTCTGAAAACGTAAGCCAGGTTGATAGGGAGCATGCTTTTCCTTCATTGACTAATAAAACGAATATATGAATATAGTATGAAAAAATCAAAAAATATTTCATATTTAATAAATTAATTAACGATATTTGAAATTGAATCCAACATTTCCCTTGTTTAATTAAAAGTATTATTTCATTTGTTGTAGGCTGAAATCTCAAATAGGTCCTCTAACTTTGCCATAAATCTCAAATAAGAATCCAAAGTTTTAAAAAAATCAAATAAGGACCCCAACTTTTCAAGAGGGCTCAAATATATAGGTCCATTATGTTAAATTGATTTCCACTTGTCGCTTTAAATTTCAACCATAATTGATGTAATTTTTGTCAATTTTAGGCTAGACTACCGTCGACATTTGAGAGGGAGATAATCAAGTTTAACCATATTGTTAATAAGGGTTTTTAACGTAATTAATGTGTTTTATTGTTTTTAATCATGAATTAAAAGTTATTTTGTATTTTGTATTTTAAGTTAGTTAATTTTTTAAAATCAAAATAATAATAACCACATGTCAATTTCTTATTTATTCACACAATTTTTTTCTACGGTCACACTCCGTTTGTATTAAAAGAATGAACATACTTGAGTCTTCCCGAAAAGTTGGATCTTTATTTGAGATTTATAGCAAAATTCGGGGACCTATTTGAGATTTAGGTCTTTAAAAGGAACAAATACAAGTCTTGATTTATTTTGAATCCAATGTTCCATTTCCACCAAAAGAAAAAAGTACAAATATTCATACAATAAATGCTATTCTAAAGTTCTTTGTTTGTTGGCCCACGGGTTGTTGATTAATGTAACACAAAACAAACAAAATTTGAGAAAATAATCATAAAAATGTTAATTTTCTTTATTTTGTAGCCATTTACTACTATTCATTGAAATTATATTGGAGAATAAATTATTTTCAAAACAAATATTGGAAAAGAAATTGCATCAGATCATAATATTGTCCCCCCTCTCTCCATTCCATATATTGTTTCTTCTATTTGTACATTTAAAGCTAAAAGCATACTACCATATCACTCGAATGGTCACAATATATAAAAAATAAAGAGATAAGGCGATGAATGAAACAAACGAGAAGAAATAATAGTAGTTCACAGGTTTATGAAATAAAAAATAAAAGCAAATAATTGTACTATGTTAATCAAGGGAAATTATTCAATTCATATGGAGTTTAACATATTGCTCGTACGGGTCTAAAAGAGTGACACGTGTTCTTTATGGACTAGATTGAAATATTTTAAATTTGATTAATTCAGAAAATGGACATATATTAACTCTACAATCTGTTTATGGAGTTCAAAATTTACACCGTCAGGATATCAAATAATCATTCATTAGTTCATCAATTAATCAAGAAAGAAACCAAAAATTATGCAACCAAAAAGGAAAATGACAAAATTAAGAACTCTTTTTTTTTTAAGGTAATGACAAATTAAAATTGGAAAACAGTAAAGTGTATCTTTGCGTAATCTAGTTTTTGTCTCTCCATCTTAAGCCCTTAACCTTATACCATGTGCTCCTTCCTCAATCATGTCCACTAGGAAGGGCAGGAGTGGGAAACAGAAAATAAATGAAAAATTACCTGAAAAAACCAAAAAAGGTAAAACCAAGAATCCAAATGAAGTTTGAGCTCTATTTATTTACTATTGATATTGATTATAGAAAATAAGTTAGTGGTTAATAGTGGTCAATTGTGTAATGAAATGGGTCGAAAATATATTATTTAAAAAAAAAAAAAAGAGAGAGAGAGAGAAAAGTATAGTAAAAGGAAAATAAAAAAAGAGTGGTTAGGAACGAACACACTCAAAAAGAGTCAAGCATGTGAGTGAGCTTCAATCTTTAAATGTTGGACATTTGGACCAAGTCAAACAGACATAAATAAAGGGTTGGGTCCCCAGTCCAGTTTTTGATTGATATACTGTAATAATTTTGCAGGTGCAGAGAATGGGCCTCTATCTGAATCTGACCTTTGATGAGCCTTAAAAATACTATATATAAGCCAATGAAATCTGGAAACTGTGCATTTACAGCACCATGCAGGAAATTTTGGTCTTGCCACATGATTTGAATTGTCCTTGACCTTGAGACTCAATAACACTTTCGACGAGCTCATCTCAGAGAAGAGCAGCCAAGCCAATTTCTTCTCTAAATTTAGTTGTAATAATTGAGTTAATCTCGGCAAATTGTAGTACTAGCGAAGACCATCCTTTTCTTCTCTACAGAACCAACATTTCCGTGACTTTTAGAGGCAGGCCTATAATTATTGGTCATTCCCCCGGGGTCACTGGAAGATTAAACTACCTAACTTTAATCTCCATCTTACACTATATATTCTTCCGAAGGTTATACAAATAATTCAAAGTCTCGTTACAATCAGATATTTCTATATGTTTAAAAAATTCAATAAAAAATCACAAATATAAACAAATTACATCAACTACCTTAATTACAAAATTCACATGTAATTTACATCCGATATGATTTGAACCCATGACCTCTTATGGTCTAGGTACCGTACACCTACTAATTGAGTTAACAATTTAGGTTTCAATGTGCTTAAGAATCAAGGCTGGAAAAATTTGGGTATTATCCATACTCTAAGTTACATAATTACAAGTAGTATTATGGTCCATTAAAATGTTGCATCAAATGATAAGTAAAGTAATTCAACATTTTAACACCTAATAATGGGGTGGTTACTGGTTAAGTCTCAAAAAGGTAGGACCAAGCCAGCCAACAAAGACTTTTGCATGCCCTTCCAGAACAATAAGTTACTCTTATCATATTCATAGTCTTCTTCTTCTTCTTTCTTTTTTTCTCTTCTTTTCCTCAATCTTTTCCTTCTCTTTTTCTGCACTAATCAGTTGATTTAATGATTAGAAGTTGGGACCTGTTTTTAAAATTGTCAGATGTTGCCTTAACATGCATGAGAGGCGAATTTATTTGACAGAGATTCTGGCATCATTTCACTTTGAATATAGTGGGGACATAAAAATAGTTATAAATATTACTCTTCTGTCTCAAATTATCTGACTCTTTTGGGTCAAATTAAATCTACCTTTTGATCTTTAATTACAAAATATATATATAAAATCAAATTTTCAAAAAATATGTTTTGAAAAGTTTAAGACTTAACTTAATCAAAACATAATTTTTAAAAATTTGATTCTATGTAATTTTTTTATTATTAAGGGTCAAAGTTAAAATTACTTTGACCTAAAAGGGTCAGATAATTTGGGACAGTGGGAGTAGTAAATAATATAGGTATTATATGCTAACAAATCTTTGAAATTATGCCATTTTTTTAGGGAAAATATGCCATGTTTTAAATTTTAATACATAATAGTTGAGGAATTCTTATTTGATTTTTTTTTCACCAAAAAAAAATGAAGAAGTTGAAATTTGTTAGAGTTAGTTCAGCTTAAACCCATATATTAGGATGGGCTTTTTTTGGCCAGAAGGATGGGCTTAGAATAGTTGGATTGGAATTTTCTTAAATTATTAAAAAAAAAAGTTTTGTTTTGGCCAAAAAAAGGTTTATATGGTGGTGACTTGGTCATTATACTAGCCGTTAGTTAACAGCAATGCTGAAACTCAAACCAACCAAACTGTTGAAACACATTCCCTCCTCTTGTCTGCAATCCCTGTCATATTCAGCTTCTAACTACATTAACTGTCAGTTAGACTCCTTCCTCTCCAGCAGCACTTCTTCGTCAACTCTCCGATCCCTTCTCCAATTTCATGGTCTCATTATCACCAGTGGAAACTCAAAAAGTAACATTTTCATAGCCGCAAAGCTCATTATTTTATATGCCTATTTCAACAAACCCCATTTCTGCAGCGAGGTTTTTGATTCACTTTCCATCCCAAAGAAGGATACTTTTCTTTGGAATTCAATAATCAAATCCCATTTCTCCAATGGGAACTACAATGAATCTTTTGAATACTATCTTAAAATGAGGTTGTGTAATACCCAACCTAATGATTTCACTATTCCCATGGTCGTTTCTGCATGTGCTGAGCTCAGGTGGGATGCTTGTGGGAAATATGTTCATGGATTGGTTTCAAAATTTGGCATTTTCGCGGAAAATTCAGCGGTTGGGTCTTCTTTTGTGTATATGTATGCAAAGTGTGGTTCAATGCGGGATGCTTGTCTTGTGTTTGATGAAATTATTGTTAAAGATGTGGTTGCTTGGACAGCTCTTGTAATTGGGTATGTACAAAATGGGGAGAGTGAAAAGGGTTTGAGATGTCTTTGTGATATGCATAGGGTCGATGGGGAGGGTGAAGAAAGGCCAAATTTTAGGACTTTGGAAGGTGGGATTCAGGCTTGTAGTAATTTGTGCGCTTTGGATGAAGGAAGGTGTTTACATGGTTTTGCTGTGAAAACTGGACTTGGATTGTATCCAGTTGTTCAGTCTTCGATTTTGTCCATGTATTCTAGGTGTGGGAGTGTTAGGGATTCCTATGCTTCATTTTCTGAAGCTGTCCATAAAGATATCATCTCATGGACATCGATTATTGGTGCGTATGCCAGAATTGGGTTTATGAAGGAATGCATAAATATGTTTCGGGAAATGCAGCTTGATGATTTACATCCAGATGGAATTTTGATTAGTTCTATCCTTTTGGGTTTTGGGAATTCCATGAGTGTACGTGATGGAAAGGCCTTTCATGGATTAATCATAAGGAGGAATTTTCTGTTAGATGATATGGTTAATAATGCATTGTTATCCATGTATTGCAAGTTTGGACTCCTATCTATAGCAGAGAAGCTCTTTAACATAGAATCTGGCCGTACTGATGAGTCTTGGAATATAATGGTTTCTGGATATTGTAAGTGGGGACAAGAAGCAAATAGCATAGAATTGTTTAGGGAGATGCAAAAACTTGGCATTGAAACTGATTCAAACAGTTTGGTCTCTGTGATCTTTTCATGTTCACAGCTCGGAGCAATCCGCCTTGGCCGCTCACTTCATTGCCACATAGTTAAAGGTTACATGGATGACAACATTTCAATTGCCAATTCTCTCATTGATATGTACGGGAAAGGTGGAAATTTAACCATTGCATGGAGAATATTTAATCAGTCACAAAGTGATGTTATCACTTGGAACACAATGATGTCAGCCTACACTCGCTGTGGACATTTTTCTGAGGCTATTGTCTTATTTGATCAAATGATTTCAAGAAAATTGATCCCTGATTTGGCAACATTGGTAACTGTGCTTTCAGCTTGTTCTCATAGTGCATCATGGGAGAAAGGTGAAAGGATTCATTGCTACATCAAGGAGGAAGGATATGAGCTCTGCCAATCTCTTGCTACTGCCTTAATTGACATGTATGCAAAATGTGGGCAACTTGAGAAATCAAGGGAGATATTCAACTCAATGAAGGAGAAAGATGCAGTTTGTTGGAATGTAATGATTTCAGGTTATGGAATGCATGGAGATGCAAAATCAGCATTTCAAATTTTCCAGCAGATGGAGGAATCCAATGTTAAACCCAATGCTCTCACCTTTCTTTCTCTTCTCAATTCTTGTGCCCATGCAGGGCTTGTTGAAGAAGGGAAGTTGTTATTCAGTAGAATGGAACATTATTCTGTAAAGCCGAATTTGAAGCATTATGCTTGTATGGTGGACCTTCTTGGAAGATCAGGTAATCTTCATGAAGCTGAAGCCCTGGTTTTGTCAATGCCCATCTCACCTGATGGGACTGTCTGGGGAGCTCTATTAAGTGCTTGTGTTATTCATAATAAAAGTGAGATGGGAATAAGGATAGCGAAGCATGCTATTGATTCTGACCCTGAGAATGATGGGTACTACATTTTGGTTTCCAACATGTATAGTTCCATGGGATGGTGGGAAGAGGCAGAACAAATCAGAGAAATAATGAAGGAAAGGGGCATAGGGAAAAAGGCTGGTTGGAGTGCAACGTAATCTAAAGAAAAAGGCATCCACTTTGATTTGTGAATGTCTCATGTGCCTTCAAAGATGTGGACTTCAAGAATCCACAACTCTTTCAGTGTAGAATTAACTATGGCTTGATGGGTTTGGAGCTTCACCCAAAGAGGCAAAGAATGAGACTCAAACTTCATTTTTCTTATGTTGGAGGTATTTTGTTCATCTTTTGTTTCTTCCCTTTCCTCCATTAGGTGTTAGAATTCAAAGTTACCCAATTTGCTCTCATTTCCTAGCATGTTGATGAAAAGCATTTAGCATCCTTGTTGTAAGGGACTTTCTTATGTGCCTCAGAAAATTTCTACTTGCCTATCGTTCAATTCAGTGACAGAACAAATGGTTTGATTGGTTCAGGACTGATGCTAGTTTCACTCAAAGAACAAGGTCCACTCAGCAACATGCTATCATAATTTGGAGGTACTTTCTTCATCTTGCATTTCAGGATTTCCCTCCCTTTAGGATGTTGCAGCATTTAGCTACCAACTTTATTTATCATGCCCAGCACTCATGAAAAACACGTGGGTTTCATTTCTTCTCCCTTTGTGTGATGTGTGATATCAGTATTTGTTACTTGCACAACAATCTGGCTTCATGAATTTCTTTTTTTTGGCTTCATGAATTTAGTTATAGTAAAAACTCAGCTCTTATTTTGCTCATGCAGGGCATGCTATCAGAGCTGAGAAGCCTAAAAAGCTTTACAAACACTCAAATCACTTCTCACTGTTTCCATGTAAAAATGCAGGGAGATTAGAGAGAAGCAAAAGGGATAAATAAATCATAAATGTTTGCACATGAAAGCAATAAAGCCAGTGGCCAAGCTTGGAAAATGTGGACCTCACCAAGAAAGGCAAATGAATTTCTTCTGACTCTGAGAATAATTACTGGACTGGAAGATGAGGATCTGTCAAGTGTCAATAATATGTGAATGTATCTCATAATTCCATTCTTTTAGCAATTCATGAATATTTAAGCCAAAAAACAAAGCATTTTCTTCTTTCTTTCTTAAATAAAATTTGATTCTTCCTACCTTTAAAATTAAAATTGTAATGACTCATGATGTTTCATCCTATTAACCATGGCCATCGCTGATCTGGGATTCCAATTACACAGCTATCTAGAAAGTGGGAGTAAGAATTAAAATTGACATGTTCGGTAATCTACCTAAACTTCATCTGAAAATGACTTCAAAATAATATATATTTTCTTACTATAAACTAAAATAAATTTCTCTATCAAGTGATAAAAACAATGAAATAAATATGAAGGAGACTTGTACCAAAAAAAAAAAGGAGACATTTTTGACATTTTTATCCACACTAGAGAATTTGTCTCATCTTGATTGGCCTGCTCTAAACTACGAACAACCCACCACCTCGTTTCAATTAGTATAATAATTTATTAATACCAAAGTTTTCCCATAAAATAAAAAACTAAAAAGCCATTAGATTTTGTTTGTCCACCGAATAAACAAAACTGGAAGTGAAAACCAAAATACCAAACTAAACTTTGATTTGGACCAGACATAGTTTTGTCTGTCATTAAAAGGGGATTCGTTAGAAACACAATTTTGGCGCTTTATTTAAAACCAATCATTCCCGCCACGTCATCTTCCTCTTCGTTTAAAGTCTTCTACTCTTCCTCCTCTTTATGCTTTGGTCATTTTCACTTCACTGAGAGAAAACAAAAAGAGAGGGTAAAAAAAAAAAAAAAAACATGGCCAAGTGTTTCAGCTTAGCTGCCACGCGAAACTCGTGTTTCCGTTACAGCTTCTCCAGCGCCGGCCTCCGATCAACGACGACTGACCTCGGAGACGGCACCGTCATGCACGTTTGGGTCCCCAAAACCCATATCCGAACAAAGCCCACTTTAGTCCTCATCCACGGCATAGGCGCCAACGCAATGTGGCAATGGAACGACTTCATTTCGCCGTTAATATCCCGCTTCAACGTCTACGTCCCGGACCTCCTCTTCTTCGGCGAGTCCTACACGACCCGACCCGAGAGGTCGGAGCAGTTCCAGGCCCAGTGCGTCATCCGGGTCATGGAAACCCATGGGCTCACCGTTATGAACGTTATTGGGATCAGTTACGGCGGTTTTGTCGGTTATAGTATGGCGGCTCAGTTCAAAGACAGAGTTGAGAAACTGGTCATATGTTGCTCTGGGGTGTGTTTGGAAGACAAAGATATGGAGGAAGGGATGTTTCAAGTGAAAAGTGTGGATGAGGCTGTTAGTGTTTTGTTGCCCCAAACACCGGATAAGATGAGGGAATTGTTGAAGATTTCGTTTTATAAGCCTGCTAAAGGAGTTCCTACTTGTTTTCTAAACGATTTCATTGATGTGAGTAAAGCTATACACTATAATTCAATTTCCATCATTTTTGGGTATTCATTTTTTTCTTATGGTTCTTGTTTCATCATGGTTGGTCCAAGGCTGATTTTTGGGTGGAAATGTAGTTAAATTGATGCTTTATTAGTCATATTCTAGGTTTGAATCTTATGAAAAGATGTTTTTTTTTGAACAATTTTTGAAAAAAAAAAAAAGAATCATAAGTAGTAGAAAGCAGAGGTGCTTGGCTGCTATGGCAGTTGAGACTTGCAGACATAAGCTAAGGAAAATAGTGAAAACTATGGATGCCATATAGGATATGCTAATTATGATTTTAGGGAGGAACTTGAGCTATTTCATGTCCATGATTGCTGCTGTATTTGAAGTTCTAACACTGATAGCAGAGAGAATTGATCCCATCATCATCATCATCATCATCATCATCATTGGTTCATAGCCACATGCATAAAGTTTCATGTACATATTAAAGGAAAAAACTAGTTACCACTCTCCATCACTACTCAATTTAAGAATGATTAGGAATTAATGATGTCAATAAAACTAAAAAATGTATATGATGTTCCATGTTCTTCCATAATCTGGCTGTCACTGATATAGGAAAGACTAGTTATCGGAAAATGGTTTCAAAAAGTTACGAGGATACAATAATTAGCTTCATCGTCATAGGCCTTCCTATTTATGGGCTCTGTTATAGATATAACTTCATTAGACAGTATTCCCTCTTCATTTTGTTTCCATGTTCTCTTTCTTATTTCTGTTCTTTTTTGCCTTGACTGATCTTTGATCAGTTCATTTCTTTCGGTGGCTGCTAGTAAAACATTTTTTTTTCCTGTTTTTCCTCTGGTGTTGACCATAATGTTAAGGTATTCATTATAAAGTTTCAAAATTTGGTGGATTTTTATCCCCTTGACAAACAGCTACGAGGGTCATGAAGTCATATACATCTTGTTGCTCTCACTGCCACATTGATGTATGGCATGGGCATCCGAGTGATTCAACTCATAGATTTCTCTTCCATATACTGCTTCTTGCTTTTCAGCTAAACTTACAACCGCCTTTTGATATTAATGTTACTCTTGGCAAGGAATTAGATAAAGTTTTCTATTACCTTATATATTGCCATAAGTTTGTGTTGGGAATTCAATTTGGTTGGCAGGTAATGTGCACGGAATACCGACAAGAGAAAGCAGAATTGATACAGGCATTACACAAGGAAAGAAAACAGTTGAATCTTCCCAAGATAACTCAGGTTATTGAACAATATATCCTCTATTAGCATATATTTGCTAAGAGTTTTCTTTTCCATTCGTGAACCCGTAGTGAATTAATATTGTTCTATTGTGCAGCCGACACTAATCCTCTGGGGAGAGCATGACAAAATATTCCCTTTGGAGTTGGGGCACAGATTGAAAAGGTCATACTGAAGGACTTATATACCTTCCTGCACATCTTTTTCTTTGTTTATGAACATGAAATTGATTGTTATTCGCACAATTATGGCCCGATTATGGCCTCTTCATAGCTGGAGTACCTGATTCTGATCTTATGCTTCCCATGCAGACATATAGGAGACAATGCAGAACTAGTGATCATAAAGGGTGCAGGCCATGCCCTCAATGTAGAGAAGCCGAAAGAGCTACTGAAGCACTTTAAATCTTTCCTTATCGATACTCTCCCTCCGGCTAAGCAAGAGAAGTACAGCAATGGCAGTAAAAAAGACTGAGAAGAGGTGAGCAAAGGGCTGAAGATAATCCAGGAGTTGCCGATTTCTCTCATAAGCCTTCATTTTGGAGATGATATTGTACTTTAGTGTTTGAATATAAAACTGTGTATTTAAAATTTCATCACATTACTCTATTTTATAGTTTCAAGTGATGAAAAGCTTAAGGCAATGAGGTTTTATGAACTATCACACCCTAAGAAGGTTACTTAATAGAGTCTATAATTACTGAGATGAAGCCTTGCTTTGATTCTATTGCCAAAGATAAATTTGTTAGTGCCCTGTTCTCTCTGCTTCCTTTAGTTAGATAAATGCTATTGCCTAAGATAATCAAATCAATGTGCTCGTGAGCAATCATGTGGCAACCCCTATTATTCGTTTACATTTTGGTCATAAGCATCCATCAATCGACTGCTTTATCAGAAAATTTACAACTTACAAACAAAGAGGGCAGCAGAAAAGAAAGTACTAATAGTAATAAACAGCAAAGGAAAAGTAGGGAAATTATTAAAAAGGAAAAGAACATCAAAAGTGCAGCCATTAATTAAGGCGCCCTTTCTTGCTCTCTGTTTTAAGCAGCAAGACAGAAAATCAGGCTACCCAATACTCCCAGCCAAATCTTCCCTGCAAAACCAGTGAACAACAGTTTCATATCAAGAATTTTCCGTACACTAATGCTAATTATTTTTGATTTTTGTTTCTATCTTTCTACCTAAAAGAAGCTATACCTTTATGCCCCAAGACAAAATCCCATTGGCATATATATTAATATTCCACTCAAAATTAACCAAGTTATTTTTATTATTGGTTTAGCTTTAGCAAAATCGGAAAGTTCACTTTCTTGCAAAGCAAAAGCATCTAATACCCCATCTAATTTAACATCCATTATAACAAAGTAATAAAATCAATAAAAAACGAGAAAGAAAATTACTTACAGCTACAAGTTGGTGATGAAATGGAACTCAAAATAGTCGCCTGATCATCTTCATGATAATCTTGAAACGGATTGAAGTTATTAAAGCAAGATGAAGTTGTATTGAAACCATTGTTACACACACACACAAATGAATTAGTAGGAGAAGAATATCCACAAACGCCACCACTATCCTCGCAAGTTTTGCAGTTGTTGTTCATGTAATATTCATCAAAAGCTCCATTCGTATACTTCAATGTAACCCCATATTGCCATTCACTAGGGTTCGTTGGAGAATCCTGAAAGGAGGCAATGGGTGCATACCCCATGCATTTCAATGCACGTAGGTCCAAGTCACCTTTACTATTAAAATTCGCCGGCGAATACACGCAGCAGGTGTTGGTTGGCGGGAAGAGAGGGAGGCCGAGGCTGACGACGGAAGGGCAAGTGTAGAAAGAGGCGCAGAGGTGGGAGGAGGAAGGGTCACAAACAGGGGAGCCATTGATGGTGAGGGAGGATGTAGGGGGAGTGCATGAGAGGAGGAGGAACACTGATGGGCCGAGTTGGAATGGGCTGGCCCAATCAACGCCCAAGTTGGGTGATTGTTGCATGGAACTGCATGTGGACATGAAGGGTGGGGTGATGGTTAGGGTTGAGTCTTTGTAGGATATGGAGGTGATGGGGTAAGAGCCTGTGTGGGTTGTGAGGAGGAGCTTGTCGGAGCTGCAGGTTACATAGGGTTGGAACCGTGGCGAGCCGCAGCCGGTGCCGGTTCCAAAAGGGTACTTGATCTGAAGAGAGCCGCATGTTGATTTGCATGTTGAGTCTGGGGCTGATGGTGAGGTCTGCAAGAAGAGGGTGATGAGGAGGATGAAGAAGGGAAGAGGAAGACTATCCATGGGCTTAAGCTTTTGGTATATGATTCCTTTTAGAGAAAAAGGAAATGTGGGGTTATATTATTGGTAGTTTTTGCTAGCTTTCTAAACTGGACAAAAACATATAACTTTAATGATGTATGCACAACATGAAGAAATCTAGGGTACGGTCGCATTTGGCTTGGTGATAGAGTATTCAACTCTTAGTAGCCCTCAAGTACCAAAATAGAAAAAGAAATCTAAATTAAAAAACAAGTAATTCTGATCAAAAGGTATCTGATAAATATAAGTTAACTGTTAAATGTAATGTATTTGATGAGAATCTTGTTAATTTCTTGCAAGATTGCTTAGCTCAAAAGCCAACCAAGAACCTTGTAAATGACCAAAGTACACTAAAAAGTAAAAACAGAGGTTTTTGTGGATCAATTGAGAGATAAAGATTCTTTCAGGATAAAAAGGTCAAGTTCCTTTTTCTTGGCTCACAAAATCTCCAAGTTCTTTTCTTATGAATTGAAGTCTTAACTATGAATAATTGAATATCATCAAAATTTCCGAATCAGATTTACACATTTTTGTAGTAGAAAAGTTGGTATCAAAATATAAATATAATAATTGAATTGTGGGCCTAATGGTCTTCAGAAATGAATGGGAGGCCTGATCAGTTATGAACCGCCCAAATTTTACCAAAACCGAAAAATCTTGGCCCAAGAAGAGCAGCAGATTAGAACGAGTCAAAGTTAAAATCTCACATTTATCCAACGGTGCAAAGCTAGGTTGCAAAGTGAGAGCAATGTTCGTATAAAAGCAGGTGATAGAAACTCAAGATTAAGAGAAGTAACCTCATCCTCCCTCCACCTGCCTTGTGTTGTGTTTGTGTTCCTGTTTTGTCTCTGCGACACAACTCACCAAATCTTCTCTTTCTCTCTCTCTCTCTCCTTCTCAGAGAGAGCAAGTGAACCACTTCGGAGCCAAACAAGGTTCGTCTTTTCGCTCCATATTTTTAGCCCTAATTTTGTATTTAATCTCTCTATTTTTCCATTTTTGCTTTTTAATCGAAGCCTACAACTTTGTTTCTGCTCATGAAATGACAAATATGACATATGTATTGAAAATAAAAATATTATATATTATTTCCTGGGTGCTACTTATTCTCATTTCCTTTTATTTTGCTATTAATTAATGAAACTATATTTGACTGGATTTTTTTTGGTGGCGGATAGTTAACCCTAGTGGATAGAGAATTCTAGAATACTTTGCTTAGCATTTGGAATAAGTAATTTTGCTTCTTTTTTATTTTTATTTTTTGAAAATTTTCTCAAATCTTCTTTTTAACACCGGAAGTGAGAAATAAAGTAGTTTTTGGTTTGAATGATTTGTTAGGATAAGCTTTGAATGTTTTACTTGGAAAACAGAATGCGTTTTTAATTGAGTTTAATTCATTTTGGTAATGGCGTCAATCGATTCTGAATTTCCATAAATGTTAATAATGTTCATACTTATCATTTCAAGGGTACACTAAACTTTTAAGTGTTTCACTATTTCAGCTTCAAAAGGGCCATTATATCTGATATAAGATGGCTATTATACCTTGTGGAAGTACATGGGTTGCCCAGTTGGGTATTCGCCCTCAGTCTTCAATACGAGCTTATATCCCAAACCGAATGATTACAGCCCACTCGGGGTAAGTTTTTCTTCATCATTGCATAGCAATTGGTTGTAAACTTGTTGGTTCTTACCATTTTGGTGGATGTTATTAAAATGAACAGATTTACTGTTTTTTTCTAGTTTCTCTTTTACTAGGCTATATTTGTTATGTTGATTGAACTTAGACGAAGAGAAAAAAAAGTGGGGTGCATTACCTCTAGCCATAAACACTACTGATTGTATCTGTGGAAGGATAATTTAGGTCTTCATTAACCTTGTGCAGAGTGACAAGTAGGATAAGTTATTTGGGGGCACCGAGTTCAAGCTTATTTTCACATGATTCCTTACGATTGTTATCCTTTGTGGCATCATCTCAAACATCACATCGTCGTAGGAGCTCAAGGTTAATTGTTAGAGCTGATTCTGTGAGTATTAGCTTCCGACTTCCTTTTGCAGTTTCTTTTTGGTATTAATGGTGCTTCATGGATTTTCCAATATTTAATTGTTAATTAGAAATTTTCAGTATGCATTTCATCTGTTTATTGCTGTAATTGGCATCTTTCCCACGGATCCATTCTCAATATAACACGATTGTGTTTCTTCATGAGCAGGATTTTTATTCTGTCCTTGGTGTTTCAAGAAACGCAAGTAAATCTGAAATTAAAAGCGGTATGTTGACTTACCATATCATGTTCTGTGGCTATTCTATTTAGTCCTTATATGGTTTTGCGGTATTTTTACTGCATTTATGTGCCATTTTTTGTTTGCTAATCTATTTCTTATTTATGGTTTTGCGACCATTGAAGTTAAGTTTACCAAGCTTTAGGTGTTAATGACACAAATAGAAATTAGAGAGGATGGATGAATTAGTTTTTCTGCATGTCAATCAATCTAAGTAGGTAGAAACAGAATGGATGCTTGCTACTCTTAAAGAGACATGTAAGACAATGGGTCGAGTGCGGTGAGTTGACATATACTGGTGTTCACATTTGAGGTGCCAGTTATCAGAAAGGATGTGTATATTAGATGCCTCTGCTAATTTAAGGAAAATTTATGGTTGGTTGTACGAGGAATGAAAAATGTTATGGTATATGATTAGAATGCTGCCAAGTTGGTTCTAGGAAACATGCTGATATAATTCGTCTATATATGCATCAGTTCAATTACAAACAATAATTCATTGTTGTTTTCATGACTTATAAGTGAACTTTCAAACTTTGGAGAACTGAAAACGTTGGTAGGAATATTCTGGATAAATGCTTGTTTGCTAGGGGGAAAAACTTAAATGGTATTGTCTTGCTTTCACCGGAGCTTGAACATTGCTGAACTGTAAACTTACATGCATCTACATTCTACAAGTGATTGATCATGATGAAAACTAGATTCTCTTTTTGGTTATTTCTGTTGCTACTCTCTATACTATTATCATCTGTATAATATTATCATACTGTTTTTTAATCTGTTGTCTTTTCAGCTTATCGAAAGCTAGCCCGGAGTTATCATCCAGATGTGAACAAGTCAGTTGATAACCTTGTACCTCTTTCCTTTTATTTATGTTTTTTTTTTGTCTGTTAGACTTGTGTGTATTTCATTACATGTAAATTATCTGACTTTAGGTGGTAAGTGGATCTCTAGTGTGCTGTGCTAGGAAGGAAACTTGTAATATAGTCGCTTTGCTTCAGATAAAGGAGTTAGATAATTATATCAGCTAAATTGTGATTATCTAGATTTTTTTGGGATTTGATGTGATGCAATATGAGAACTGGATTGCAAGAATTCGCTCTCTCGAAGTTATCTCATAAGAAATAATTAAATAGTGATAAACATCTGGAAATGGTAATTATTGGACCATACAACTCATTAGGGAAAACGTTGGCCTTGATGTTTTGGTTATCTTCCAAAAAATCATAATATTTGTTACCTCCTATTTATTCTTCTCATTTTATGTCCTTAACTAGGAATGGAAAATATGATGTTACCTTTATTTATATTGAGATCTTAAAGAATAGTTAGAACGACTCCATTGAGTTCCAAAGTAAGATATTAGTTGACTGTTATTCATATGCGTCTCATGTTTGTTGAAAGAGAAGGGGTTTGCTTCAGATAATATAGTCGCTTGTAATATAGTCGCTTTGCTTCAGATAAAGGAGTTAGATAATTATATCAGCTAAATTGTGATTATCTAGATTTTTTTGGGATTTGATGTGATGCAATATGAGAACTGGATTGCAAGAATTCGCTCTCTCGAAGTTATCTCATAAGAAATAATTAAATAGTGATAAACATCTGGAAATGGTAATTATTGGACCATACAACTCATTAGGGAAAACGTTGGCCTTGATGTTTTGGTTATCTTCCAAAAAATCATAATATTTGTTACCTCCTATTTATTCTTCTCATTTTATGTCCTTAACTAGGAATGGAAAATATGATGTTACCTTTATTTATATTGAGATCTTAAAGAATAGTTAGAACGACTCCATTGAGTTCCAAAGTAAGATATTAGTTGACTGTTATTCATATGCGTCTCATGTTTGTTGAAAGAGAAGATATAATAGTAGTTGTAGATTTCGATAATTTATCTTCTTAAGTCTTCTGATATAGTGTGTTCTATTAAGGTTTGAGATCGAGTTGCTAGTTACTATATCTTCTTTAATCCAGATATTTTTGAAACATAGTGCTTTTTCTCTTTTCTTTTCTTTCTAATCATTAAGTTCATTCTGCAGAGATCCTGGGGCAGAGCAGAAATTCAAGGATATTAGCAATGCATATGAGGTAAGAGTTCTATGTCATGCTTACTCAAGTTTTGTTTTTTTGACTGAATTGCATCAATTGTTATGGTCATATATCTGATCTTTGAGGCACAATATATTCCTTAGGTCTTATCAGATGATGAGAAAAGATCTCTGTATGACAAATATGGGGAGGCTGGACTTAAAGGTGCCGGTATGGGAATGGGGGTAAGTTAAAACCTGCTGATGCTAAATAAGATTAAAATTTCAAAGTTCTTTTCCTTTGATTTTCTCAACATCTTAATATGTGTCATGGTTGGCTTGTTTACTGTGCCAGGATTATAGCAATCCTTTTGATCTGTTTGAGTCACTGTTCGAGGGCATGGGCGGAATGGGTGGCATGGGCGGCATGGGCATGGGCGGCCGAAGCTCCAGGAGTAGAGCAGTTGATGGGCAGGATGAATATTACAGTCTCGTATTGAATTTTAAGGAAGCAGTTTTTGGAGTTGAGAAGGAGATTGAGATAACCCGACTAGAAAGCTGTGGAACCTGTAATGGGTCAGGTGCAAAACCTGGCACAACACCATCCAAATGTACTACATGTGGTGGACAAGGCCAGGTTGTCTCATCAGCAAGGACTCCATTGGGCGTCTTCCAGCAAGTAATGACATGTTCTTCATGTGGTGGGACAGGCGAAATTTCTACCCCCTGTAATACGTGTTCTGGTGATGGACGGGTAAGGAGAACGAAGAGGATCAGTTTGAAAGTTCCAGCTGGTGTGGATTCCGGTAGTCGTTTAAGGGTACGGTCTGAAGGAAATGCTGGAAGGAGAGGCGGCTCTCCTGGTGATCTCTTTGTTGTTATTGACGTTATCCCAGACCCTGTTCTAAAGCGTGATGATACTAACATATTGTATACCTGCAAAGTGTCGTACATAGACGCAATACTTGGAACAACAATCAAGGTTCCAACAGTTGATGGTATGGTGGATCTGAAGATACCAGCTGGGACACAGCCAAACACCACCCTTGTAATGGCAAAGAAAGGAGTTCCTGTTCTAAACAAAAGCAACATGAGGGGCGACCAGTTGGTGCGTGTACAAGTCGAAATTCCAAAAAGATTGAGCAGTGAAGAGAAGAAGCTCATTCAGGAGCTTGCTGATTTAAGCAAAAGCAAGACAGCAAACAGTAGGAGATAGTTACCGGGACATCATTGGTCTAACATCAATTTCATGCTTATCGCCTCGGAAAAATGTGTTTGCCTGCTAATGTGTGTGGCTATGGAACTATAGCAGTTGCAAAAGCAATTTGGCAGTTCTCAAAATGCTTGAACTGCTAAAAGGGAACGCCGAAATTTGTAGTAGTAGGGTAAATTATATTGTGATAGGTTTGTCCCATATAAAGAAATCGTAAGGGAAACAGGGAAGATCAAACAGGAGTTGGAAGATTTAGAGATACATCCCTCTTTCTTTTTGTTTTTTATACTTGCTTGAAGTCTTTTTTATCAAACTATTCTTTGAGATTGAACTAATATTTGGGCAACAATGTTACCCTTCAATTTTGTTCTATCTTTTGATGAATGAATGTTGAATGTCATTTCTTTCCTTTGCCAACGAAATTCCAGTTTACCTTGAGACAGAACAGAATGGCATATAGACATCCTTACGAATGTCATCATCATGCTGATTTTTTCTGAATTTTTTCTTGTCAAACAATCTGACCTAGGTTTTTTGCATCTTTCTTTCGCGACACTTCAGGTTTACTTCAGAAATGCTAGAACACATGTATTCCATGCAATTTAACACCTGTATTCCATTAACTGTATGCTTAAATGATCTTTTGTACAGTTACATGAAATGCATGAATCCCAGACCACTTTTAGTTCTGTTTTTCAGTTTAGTTTTTTTGCCACTTTTGCACAATTGTCTGAGCTTAGTTTTGTCAATTCTAAGCCAAGAGATATCTTATGTTAGATGCTGAGAAGGTGCATTTTTTAGTTTGATTCATCAATCTCCAATGGTGGATTTTACAAAGGGCTAAGCACAAACTTTATTGCAGGAGTCAAACAACAGAGGCAGGATCAGTGGCATATTCCATGATGAACTTCATACAAAACAACATTCAATAGGTAATATCTGTTGTTTGTTTATGAGTTTCCTAGCTTTGGAAAGGTTGGATTTTGTACTGTGCACTTGTCTTGTAATAAACTGAACTTGTCCAGAAGCTGTCCTAGATTTCATTTTACACAAGATATTTGTTGTTTTACCCTTTCCTAAGAATAGCAAGAACACAAGAAGATATTTAGAGGTGGTAATTTTAGATTCTCCAGCTCATTATGGAAAAGGAAAGTAGGAAGGAAATGAGAAAGGGAATAATATTCTTTTTTACTGCTATGTAGCTTAGGCAGCTAATCTCAACTACCCGATTTCGAAGAAGGCGGCATTCAAGGGTCAGGATTCCATAGAGGTCGGAAATTTTTTAATGCAAGCAAGTGGCTGAAAGCAAACAGATTAATGCAATTTCTTAATGCCTTCAACAGCAAGAAGCTAAGAGTCGCAGCCCTTATATTTAACTACAGAAAAACCTGAGCCAACTTCCCATAGCCTAGAATTCCAGGTTTTGATGCAGAATCTTTGCTTTAAAAATTCGATCAAAATATCTGTTTTTAGTCACCTAGTTAGACCGCTGGAAGGTTGGCAAAAAAGCTGCCCCTTCTATAAATACTACCTAAAATTGGGAACCTGAAACTATTTCTAGCCAAATATGGGTTCCCTTAGCCTAAACAAGCCTCATGTAGTCTTTGTCCCTTACCCGGCACAAGGCCATGTTAACCCCTTAATGCAACTAGCCAAGCTTTTACACTCAAGAGGCTTTTATGTCACTTTTGTTAACACTGAGTTTAACCATAAACGCTTAGTTAGGTCCAAGGGGCCAGGCTTTGTCAAGGGTCTGCCTGATTTTCAGTTTGAGACCATACCTGATGGGCTACCGCCTTCCGAACGAGACGCAACCCAAGACATTTGGGCCCTGTCTGATTCAGTTCAGAAAAACTGCTTGGTTCCATTTAGAGAGTTGTTGGTCAAGCTGAATTCTACAGCAGAAATCCACCCAGTGAGCTGTATTATCTCAGATGGGTCCATGACTTTCACAATCACAGCAGCTAAGGAACTTGGCATTCCAGAAGCTCAATTTTGGACCACCTCAGCTTGTGGTTTCATGGCTTACTTGCATTTCAGGGAACTCATTCAAGAAGGTCATGTCCCATTTAAAGGTAACATTAAAATCATTTGGTACTTTAAAAGTATGAAGAATTTTAACAGGAAAACATGCCTAGTAACATTTATATTCTCATATTTTGATGTGTCTTTCAGATGACAACTTTATGAATGATGGCACAATGGATAAACTAGTCCCTGGAGTTCCAGGCATGGTGAACATGAGGCTAAAGGATTTCCCAACGTTGATCAGAACGACTGATCCAAGTGACATAATGTTAAATTTCATGAGTGATGAATCACAAAATTGTTTAAAATCATCTGCAATCATTTTGAATACATTTGATGAGTTAGAACATGAAGTTCTAGAGGCAATTGCTGCTAAATCCCCTAATGTTTATACCATAGGCCCACTTTCCTTGCTGGAAAAGCATGCCCCTCTTAGCCAAGCTCAGTCTCTCAGGTCTAGCTTATGGAAGGAAGATTCCAAATGTCTTGAATGGCTTGATAAGAGAAAACCTAACTCAGTTTTGCTTGTAAGTTACGGTAGCATAACTGTGATGTCAGACCAACACTTCAAAGAATTTGCATGGGGCTTGGCAAATAGCAAACACCCATTTCTATGGGTGGTAAGGCCTGATGTGGTGAAGGGAAATTCTTGTATTTTGCCTGAAGAGTTTTATGAGGAGATTGAAGACAGAGGATTGATGGTGAATTGGTGCCCTCAAGATCAAGTACTTTCTCACGCGTCGGTAGGTGCCTTTCTTACACATTGTGGATGGAATTCAACATTGGAAAGTATCAGTGGAGGTAAGCCTGTAATCTGTTGGCCTTTTTTTGATGAGCAACCAACAAATTGTCTATATTCATGCACTGTATGGGGAATTGGCATGGAACTTAGCCATGATGTGAAGCGTGACGAGGTTACAAATCTTGTGAAGAAAATGATGGAAGGGGACAAAGGGAAGCAAATGAAAAACAAGGCTTTAGAATGGAAGAAAAAAGCAGAGGAAGCTACAAGTATTGGAGGATCATCTTACAACAATTTGAATAAACTCATTAAGGAGTTTTTCTATGATGAGAAAGGTCTAACATAAGTGTTTGCCTCTTGTTTTTGGCTAGGGAGCGTTTGTAGATAATTGTCTTGTAATAATGCTGGTTAATTGAAATCAAATGTCTATATAGTAATGATAGACCAAAGGGTACAAATTTATCTTCCTAATCTTCCATCAATTTAATTAAATTGCTCAAGGAAATATTCCAGGTTTAACAACCAGCCGACATTTCCAAATGACTTATTATTATAATTAGAAACAATTCAAGAGAAGAGTGTTGCAAAGTTATTTATATTTGTCCACCTGACAATTTTCTGTTCTCTTGAGGAATGGACTTCACATATATTTATTTCAAACTCTAATCTATGAATTATGCAAGCAAAAGTTGTACTTATGTTTAAGTAAAGTAGTTTCCAGCTGATTAACCATGATAGAGAGCTTCCTTAACAAATCGATCAAAATCATTGAAAGATGATCCTCCAACATCGGTTGCTGCTTCAGCTTTCTTCTTCCATTCCAAAGCCTTCTCCTTCATTTTCTTTCCTTTATCCCCTTCCATCATTTCCCTAACCAAAAACTCAATATTTTCTCTCTTCACATCATGATCAACCTCCATCCCAATGCCCCAGGTAGTGCAAGCATACCGGCAATTTGTTTGTTGATCGGCGAAAAAAGGCCAACATATTACAGGAACGCCTGCAGAAATGGATTCCAGGGTCGAATTCCACCCACAATGCGTCAGGAAAACAGCAACAGAGGGATGTGACAGAACTTGAGATTGAGAACACCAACTTGTTATCATTCCTCTACCCTTAATCTCTTCGAAAAACTCTTCAGGCAAAACTGCAGATTCACCCATTACAACATCAGGCCTAACTATCCATAGAAATGGGTGCTTAGAATTAGCAAGCCCCCACGCAAATTCTTTCAGATCATCCTCTGTCATTGTAGTAATGCTACCATAATTCACATACACAACAGATTTGGGTTCCCTTTTGTCAAGCCATTCAATACAGGTTGTGTCTTGTTTCCATAGGCTAGAATCTATTGACTTGGATGGACCGTCAGGCATGTGTCTGGCAAGCAAGTGAAGTGGTCCGGCTGTATAAATTCGAGGGGACTTGGCAAAGATTGCTTCTAGCACTTCATGTTCCAACTCATCAAATGTGTTGATGATTAATGCTGGAGCTTTTAGACAATTTTGTGCTTCTCCTGCCAGGAAATTAAACATGAAGTCATTGGAATCAGTGGTTCTCATAAAGCTTGGAAGATCTCTGAGGCGAATGTTACTCATTCCAGGGATCCAATCGATTGGTGTATCCAGAGTGCCATCAGTAAGAAAGTTTTCGTCTGACACAAGCAAGGGCCAACATTTCAGTCTTTATACAATTTTGCATTACTGTAAATATATATAGATAAACTTGGTAATTAAGGGTGATGAATGGTGATAACTTACTTTTGAAGGGAACAATGCCTCTTTTCTGTAGTTCAAAGAAGTGCGAACATCCCAATAAGCAGCAAGCTGCTGCAGTACAAAATTGAACTGCTGGTATGGATAAGACTTGAGCAGCTTTCATAGCAAAGCTCATAACACCATCTACAACTATGCAAGTAACAGGTGGTGTTTGAGATGAAGAATTCAACTTAGAAAGTAGGTCCAAGAATGGATTCAAACAATTCTTCTGCGTCGAATCACATAACTGTGGAACATCCTGAGTTGCATCATGATCAGAGGGTGGCAGCCCGTCTGGAATGGTTTGGAACTGGAAATCAGGCAGGCCTTTAACAGAGTCTGGCCCTTTGGACCTGATCAAACGCCTATGATTGAACTCAGTGTTGACAAATGTTATGTGGAAGCCTTTCAAGTGTAAGAGCTTAGCTAGTTGCATCATGGGGTTAACATGGCCTTGTGCTGGAAATGGAAGGCAAACAGCGTGAGATTTACAGGTTTCAAGTGAACCCATATCAGCAAAAGCAATTAGACACTTGAAAGCTCAAGATTTCTACAGAGAAAAGCTTTCCTAGAGATACCTAGCTTTAAACACTCTGATAAAGGAAAATATATTATATACCCTTTTAGAAACAAACAAAGGTTTACAGGTTTAATGATTTGGCTCAAAAAAATGTTGGTGTGAATTCTCTCCTGCTCTTTTGGAGCACATTTTCCCTTGCATTAAGCCTTAAGGAGTTCTATTTAAGTAGTTTTTTCATTTCAACAAAAAAAATCCTGTTAATTAAACTATGGTAGAGAAGTGAATAGTGCATAATGGGGGTAACACAAAAAACGTGGGCTTTACTGTATTATGGTGCTTAAATTTCCATTGGCTTTGGTAGGTGTTAGTTGTTACCTACCTCATTCATGTCGTGAATTGACATAAGTAAAGATTTGTTCTTTGGTCATTTCTTGGCCACGTATCATGCTTGAAGCTGGGTTACCTACCAAACACTACACAAGGCAAATGCCAAATTAGCAAAGAGTATCATTTTGTGTAAGCATTTTTGAAGCTTGCACATTTGTGATGAGAGAGTTCTTTGTGTTGTCTCTCTCTTTGGTACAAAATTAGCCCTCCTTGTTTAGTTTTGTACATTTGAGAGATAAACACTTTGGGTGTATTTGGGCTTTTGGGATTTTAATTAGTCTCCAATTTTGTCCTCCTCATCTTATCACTTATCAGTGATAATATTTGCTCCTCCCTCGCCTGTGGACCCCTAAACCGAACCACATAAGTCTTTTTGGGTTCTACACTGTTACTACCAGCCCTTGAACCTAGGAAATGGAAAGTTAATGCCAGAGAACTTGATTTTTCCTTTTCCACATTGTAACATTCTTAGCATTATAAACTTTAATGATATGGGAATTGAAATAATAAATTTGGACTGAATATAGAATTTTAATAATGCTTGAAATTCTTAGGGATTATAATAAAATTTAGAAATGTGCATATGAAACTCGGTCACTTACAAGTCCAAACTTTGTTTCATTAATATATAGCATCAAAATAGGTTCAACAACCACCCAACATTTCCAAATGACTTTATCAGAAACAGTTCATTTCGAGAGAGAATAAAGTAATTATTTATATTTGCAATCTGACAAATTTCTGTTCTCTTTAGGATAACTCCAAATTTACACTTCCTTTCGTCCCATGGAGCAGTCATCCAAGAGGGAAATGCTAAATTGGGAGTACAATTGCTTGTGCCAACACACTTTGCGTGATAGTAATTTCTGTGCTGATTTGCTATCCAAGATGGGTGTGATTTAGATCTAGAGTATGAGATGTATCGTTCGCCACCTAAGCATATCATTCGGTTGTTGGAAGCTGATGTGAGAGGAGTTACCTATCCCAAAGGCTTCACTTTGACTTAGCCTTGTTCACTTTCGGTTTTAACAAAAAAAAAAAAAACTTCAAATTTACACTTCACATATATTTATTTCAAACGTTCCTTTTTCTTTTCTTCACTCACATGTGTATATATGATTGGAGTAATAGTCACCATCAAGACATAATTCAGCTGCAATCCGTATATACGCAAATTCAAAAATCAAATTTTCGTTCTGAAGAGAAGAAAGTATATAGAACAATCTATTAATGGAAGTTAGAAATAGTAGGTATAAAATTAATTATATATGGGCCATTTCATTTGTCAATTTTTTTTTCATTAATGAATCACCGGTTTTCAAATTTTTTTTGTGGCTAATAAGGAAAGAACTCATGGTCGGCATTACAGATGGACATGGGAAGATAGAATTAAGAATTTGTGACGTGTTAAAGTGTTGCTTATTTAAATTGCCAATTGGGGTTCAGTCTCTTTCTACAATGAATTCCTAACTACATAATTAATTGAAATCAAATGTCTATAGAAATGATAGACCAAAAGGGTCCAAATTTACCTTTCTATTCTTCCATCAACTTAATTAGATTGCTTAAGGAAAAAGTTCCAGGTTCAAAATAACCAGCCAACATTTCGTAATGACTTATCATTACTAGAAACAATTCAAGAGAGAAGTGTTGCAAAGTTATTTATATTTGCCCACCTGACAAATTTTTGTTCTCTTGAGGGATGGATAACTCTAAATTTACACTTCAAATATAGTATTTATTTCAAACTTGTACTTACATAATATTGTTTAAGTAAACTAGTTTCCTGTTAATTAACCATGATAGAGAGCTTCCTTAACAAATCGATCAAAATCATTGAAAGATGATCCTCCAACATCGGTTGCTGCTTCAGCTTTCTTCTTCCATTCCAAGGCCTTGTCCTTAAGTTCCTTTCCTTTATCTCCTTCCATCATTTCCTTCACCAAAAACTCTATATTTTCTCGCTTTACATCATGATCAATTTCCAAGCCAATGCCCCAGGTAGTGCAAGCATACCGACAAGTTGTTTGTTGATCGGCGAAAAATGGCCAACATATGACAGGAACTCCTGCAGATATGGATTCCAGGGTCGAATTCCACCCACAATGTGTCAGGAAAACAGCAACAGAGGGATGTGACAGAACTTGGACTTGGGAACACCAGCTTGTAATGAATCCTCTATCCTTAATCTCTTCAAAGAACTCTTCAGGTAGAACTGCAGATTCACCCATTACAACATCAGGCCTAATGATCCATAAAAATGGGTGCTTAGAATTAGCAAGCCCCCACGCAAATTCTTTCAGATGCTGCTCTGAAATCACAGTCACACTACCATAATTCACGTACACAACGGAATTGGGTTCCCTTTTGTCAAGCCATTCAATACAGTTTGTGTCTTGTTTCCATAGGCTAGAATCTATTGACTTATATGGACCGTCAGGTATGTGCCTGGCAAGCAAGGGAAATGGCCCGATTGTATAAATTCGAGGGGACTTGGCAACAATTGCTTCTAGACCTTCACGGTCCAACTCATAAAATGAGTTAAAGATGATTGCTGGAGCTTTTAGGCAATTTTGTGCTTCTGAATCAAGGAAATCAAACATCAAGTCATTGGGATCAGTGGTTCTGATAAAGCTTGGAAGATCTCTGAGGCGAATGTTACTCATTCCAGGGATCCAATCGATTGGTGTATCAAGAATCCCATCAGTAAGAAAGTTTTCGTCTGACACAAGCAAGGGTCAACATTTCAGTCTTTATACAATTATGGCATAAATGCCACTTTGCACCCATAAGTTTATACAAACTGTTACTTTGCATCCAACTTTTTTGTCCACGTGACATGCCATGTCGAACGCCGTGATAGATCCGTTTGTTTTACTGGAGGGAGGGTGCAAAGTGGCATACAAATAAAACTTTAGGGTGTATTTTGATCAAAATAAAAAAAGTTGGGTGCAAAGTGACAGTCCGTATAAATTTAAGGGTGCAAACTGGCATTTACGCCTTACAGATGTAAATCTAGATCAGAATTGCTAAGGGTAAAGAATATAACTTACTTTTGAACGGAAAGATGCCTCTTTTGCGCAGTTCATTGAAGTGAAGATATCCCATTAAGCTGCCAACTGATGAAGTCCACAATTGAACTCCTGGTAACCCTAAGACTTGAGCAGCCTTCATGGCAAAGCTCAGCAGACCATCTGCAACTATGCAAGTAACAGGTGGTGATTTAGATGAAGAATTCAACTTAGAAAGTAGCTCCAAGAATGGATCCAAACAATTCTTCCGCGTCGCGTCACATAACTGTGGAACATCCTGAGTTGCATTAGGATCAGAGGGTGGCAGCCCGTCTGGAATAGTTTCGAACCGGAAATCAGGCAGGCCTTTAACAGAGTCTGGACCTTTGGACCTGATCAAACGCCTATGATTGAACTCGGTGTTGACAAAAGTTATATGGAAGCCTTTGGAGTGTAAGAGCTTGGCTAGTTGCATCATAGGGTTAACATGGCCTTGTGCTGGAAATGGAAGGGAAACAGCGTGAGGTTTACAGGTTTCAAGTGAAGTACCCATATATATCTAATTAGCAAAGCTATGAAAACTCAAAATTCTACGAAGACAAGCTTTCCTAAATACCTAGCTATATGGTGATGCTTTTGAAACTGTGATGAAAGAAAATACTCTATTATATACAAACGAAGATTTGAAAGTTCAACAAATATGAAATATGTCGGTGTCAAATCTCTCCTGCTCTTGTGGATCGCAGATAATTTAATTCCCCACGCTTTGTTTTGTGGCTTTAAAATTTTGTAATTTTGGACACTTAGTCTCAGTCCCAAACGACTCCAAAAGTCACTGTTGATCAAAAGAAAGAAAAAATCTTGAATCTGTATGTTAAGCCAAACCTCTTGATTATAAAGAGTTAAAACACAACCAAGCCTATATATCTTTCATGTAGATTTATGGGTTTATGGGTGAATTATTCATTAGCTACAATGATAGGTTAGAATTACCCCCAAAGTGTAATGAATTATCATTTTCCTAGAACTAATATAAGGTTAAATATATTTTTCTCCGGGTGTAATCAATTCTATGTATTTAACCTGTTTTACCCTTTTAAAATTTTAAGAAAAATAAGGAAAATAAAAAATCAATACCTAACGACGATGATGGTTGGTTTTTTTTTTTTTTTTTTTTTTAATTATTTGATTTTCTTTATTTTTTCTTTAAACTTTTTTTTATTAATCAATAATAATCAGAGATTATTATATATTTGCTTCCCTAACAAACTAAACTCATATTCTGTGACACTGACTAGAACCCAAGACCTCATATTAGAAACAATTCAAGAGAGGAGTGTTGCAAAGTTAATTATATTTGCCCACCAGACAAATTTCTGTTCTCTTGAGGGATGGATAACTCTAAATTTACACTTCACATATATTTACTTCAAACTTTAATCTATGAATCATGCAAGCAAAAATTGTACTTACATAATTGTTTAAGTAAAGTAGTTTTCCAGCTGATTAACCATGATGCAGAGCTTCCTTAACAAATCGATCAAAATCATTGAAAGATGATCCTCCAATATCGGTATAATTGAACAAGCTGAGGCAGTCCATAATTGAACTTCTGGTATCCCAAATACTTGAGCAGCCTTAATAGCAAAACTCATAACTCCATCAGAAACAATGCAAGAAACAGGCGGTGTTTCGAATGAGGAATTTAGCTTAGACAGCAGCTTCAAATGGGACCAAACAATTCTTTCGTGTCGAATCACATGAGGCTGGAACATCCAACTGGGTTTTCTCACCATCGTCAGACTCACGCAGGCCATCTGGAATCGTTTCGAACCGAAAATCAGACAGGCCTTTAAGGCCTTAACAGAGTCTGGCCCCTTGGACTTGATCAAACGGCTATGGTTGAACTCGGTTGTTGACAAAAGTTATGTGGAAGCCTTTAAAGTGTAAGAGCTTAGCTAGTTGAATCATAGGGGAAACATGGCCTTGCGATGGATATGGAACACAAAAAACATGGGTTTTACTGTATTATGGTGACTTAAAATTTCCATTGGCTTTGGTAGTTGTTACCTACTTCATTCATGTTGTGAATTGACATGCCAAGTGTTTGTTCTTTGGCCATTTCATGGCCACATATCATGCTTGAAGCTGGGTTACCTACATAAGGCAAATGCCAAATTAGCAAGAGTATCATTTTGTGTAAGCATTTTTGAAGCTTGCACATTTGTGGGAGAGTTTTTTGTGTTGTCTCTCTTTGGTACAAAATTTGTTTAGTTCCTCCTTTTTTTAGTTTTGTACATTTGAGAGATAAACGCTTTGGGTGTATTTGGGCTTTAGGGATTTTAATTAGTCTCCAATTTTGTCCTCCTCATCTATCAGTGATAATATTTGCTCCTCCTTCGCCTGTGGACCCTTAAACCGAACCACATAAATCTTTTTGGGTTCTACACTGGTACCAGCCCTTGAACCTAAGGAAATGGAAAGTTAATGCCAGAGCACTCGTTTTTTCCTTTTCCACATTTTAACATTCTTAGCATTATATATAACTTTAATGATATGGGAATTGAGTACTCCACATAATAAATCTAGACTGAATATAGAATTTTAATAATGCTTGAAATTCTTAGGGATTAATAAAATTTAGAAATGTGCATGAAACTTGGTCACTTCAAGTCCAAACTTTGTTTCATTAATATATAGCGTCAAAATAAATTCAACAACCACACAACATTTCCAAATGGCTTATTAGAAACACATTCCGAGAGATAATAAAGTTATTTAGGTTATGTTTGGTAATGGAGAACATTCTCCATTTTCCATCTCCAAAAATATTAAAGAAACTAGGTAGTGCCACAACATGTGTCAATATAAACAAGTACATTTTTGGAGAATGGAAATCTAGTTTCTTTGATATTTTTGGAGAATGGAAATCTAGTTTCTTTGAAAAATGGAGAATGTTCTCCATTAACAAACATAACCTTATATTTGCAACCTGACAAATTTCCGTTCTCTTTTAGGATAACTCCAAATTTACACTTCACGTATATTTATTTCAAACGTTCCTTTTTCTTTTCTTCATATATGATTGGAGTAATAATGATCACCATCAAGACATGATTCAGCTGCAATCGGTGGGTATATTATATATACGCAAATTCAAAAATCAAATTTTCGTTCTGAAGAGAAGAAAGTATATAGAACTATCTATTAATGGAAGTTAGAAATAGTAGGTATAAAATTAACTATGTATTTATATATGGGCCATCTTCATTTGTCAAATTTTTTTTTCATTAATGAATCACCGGTTTTCAATTTTTTGTGTGGCTAATAACGAAAGAAACTCATGGACATGGTCGGCATTACAGATGCTAGGAGGAGGAAGCCTAACGGTGGACATGAGAGAAAAAATTAAGAATTTGTAACGTGTTGTTTATTTCTGAAATTGCCAATTGGGGGTCAGTCTCATTCTACAATGAATTCCTATTAATTGAAATCAAATCAAATTTCTATAGAAATGATAGACCAAAGGGTCCAAATTTACCTTTCTATTCTTCCGTTAACTTAATTAGATTGCTTAAGGAAAAAGTTCCAGGTTCAAACCAGCCAACATTTCGTAATGACTTATCATTACTAGAAACAATTCAAGAGAGAAGTGTTGCAAAGTTATTTATATTTGCCCACCTGACAAATTTCTGTTCTCTTGAGGGATGGATAACTCTAAATTAACACTTCACATATATTTATTTCAAACTCTAATCTATGAATCATGCAAGCAAAAGTTGTACTTACATAATTGTTTAAGTAAAGTAGTTTCTAGTTGATTAACCATGATACATAGCTTCCTTAACAAATCTATCAAAATCATTGTAAGATGATCCTCCAACATCAGTTACTGTACGTAGTTCAACTCATCAAATGTGTTGAAGATGATTGATGGAGCTTTTAGGCAATTCATGTTGCAATATATAATTAAGCAAATTCAAAAATCAATTTTATGTTCTGGAGAGAAGAAGTATATAGAGCTATGTATTTATGGAAATTAGAAAAAGTAGGTATAAATTTAACTACGTATGGGCCATCTTGATTTGTCAATTTATTTTCATTAATTAGAAAAAGTAGGTATAAAATTAACTATGTATGGGCCATTTGATTTGTCAGTTTATCTTCATTAATGAATCACCGGTTTTGATCAATTTTTAAAAGAAACTTAAAGGTCGGCATTACAAATGCCAGGAGGAGGAATCCTCCCGATGGACATGGGAGAAAGAATAAAGAATTTGCCTAAACGATCATTTTTCCTCCTAAATTATACTAGTGTTTTGGACAATTTGCTTCCTAAAAAATTATTTTGGATATTTTACTTCCTGAAGTTTTATTTAAGAGGGCGGATCTTGATAAGTTAATTTGAAGGGTCCAATATAAATTCTCATATGAAAAATTATAAGTTTTTGGACCAAGTTAGAAATTTTGAGTGAATTATATGTAAAAATATGTAGTATAAGGGGGGTTTTCTAAACTTTGGGGGTGGGGGGCATGGCCCCCTCATCACTACACGAAGATCCGCGCCAATATTGCCTCTTTGGCAATATAATAAGAATTATTACGCAGCAGCCCCTGTTGGGAGACTCTCCCCCATAATCAGGTGTGCGACGCGGGTCGGATCCGGATTAGTCAGGGCCAAGTCCTGGATACCGGATGAGATACCAAAAAAAATACAATAAGAATTATATGGGTAAATTATCTGATACACTGACGATGTAAATTCTGAATTCCACAAGCGGGATGAGGAACTCTCCTTTTTCTTTTCTCCACATGCGTATATGATTGGAGGAAAAATAATCACCATCAAGACATAATTCATGTTGCATTTATGCATTTATAGAGTAGGTATATAATTAATTATGTATTTATATATGGGCCATTTTCATTAATTAATATGAATCACCGGCCGGCTTTCATTTTTTTTTGGCTGATATATAACGAAAGAAACTTGAGGTCGGCATTACAAATGAAACGCTAGGCGGACTGGCGGAGGAAGCCTGTCGCGATGTAGACATGGGAGAAAGAAAAAAGAATTTTTGTCTTGTGCTGTTTATTTCTGAAATTGCTAATTGGGAGTGTCAATTTCTATAATGAATTCCAAACTACTACCTTTTCCTCAGAGTAATGAAAGAAACTTTCAAATTGTTGAAATTAGAGGTGAAATAATAAAATTAATTTTTCCTAGATGTAGACTAGTATTTTTCCCCATTTTAAGAACTAGTGCACTATGTAGCAAAAGAAAGAACTAAGTGCACTAATGGAAGCAAAAGTTGTACTTATGGCCCTCCATCTTGGAAGATTTAACTGTCAATTTGTTATTTGTCATTTTCCTTCAGGCTTCAACCCATTATAGTTTGAATAAAAAGCTACAGTTATATAACCAGTAACCAAAATCAATTAAAGCAAACATTCTAGGGTTTTTTTCTTTCTAAATACTTTTATACAACAACAACATTCTAGGTCATATTCTCAAATTATAAGGGAATTGGATACTAAAATATTTTTTTTTGAAGGAATGATACTAAAATAATTGATCAGAACAGAATACAATACAATGCACCATTAATAGTAAATAATACAAATAATAATACACTCAACTCTCGTTAAAAAAATAATAAATAATAATACACTCAACTGCTTACAATAATTGTTTCCAGTTGATTAACCATGATTGAGAGCTTCCTTAAGTAATCGGTCAAAATCATTGAAAGATGATCCTCCAACATCGGTTGCTGCTTCAGCTTTCTTCCTCCATTCCAAGGCCTTGTCCTTAAGTTCCTTTCCTTTATCCCCTTCCACCATTTCCCTAACCAAAAACTCGATATTTTCTCGCTTTACTTGATCAATCTCCAACCCAATTTCCCAGTTAGTGCAAGCATACCGGCAAGTTGATTGTTGATCAGCAAAAAATGGCCAACATATTACAGGAACTCCTGCAGATATGGTTTCCAGGGTCGAATTCCAACCACAATGTGTTAGAAAAACAGCAACTGAGGGATGTGAAAGAACTTCAACTTGGGGACACCAGCTTGTTATCATTGCTCTATCCTTAATCTCTTCGAAAAACTCTTCAGGCAGAATTGCAGATTCAGTACCCTTTACAACGTCAGGCCTAACTATCCATAGAAATGGGTGCTTAGAATTAGCAAGCCCCCACGCAAATTCTTTCAGATCATCCTCTGTCATTGTAGTAATGCTACCATAATTCACATAGATAACTGACTTGGGTTCCCTTTTGTTAAGCCATTCAATGCAGCTTGTGTCTTCTTTCCATAGGCTAGAATTTATGGACTTGGATGGACCGTCAGGCATGTGCCTGGCAAGCAGGGGAAGTGGCCCGGTGGCATGAATTCGACGGGACTTGGCAGCAATTGCTTCTAGCACTTCATGGTCCAACTCATCAAATGTGTTGAAGATGACTGCTGGTGCTTCTAGGCACTTTGCTACTTCTGATTTTAGGAAATTAAATATTATGTCATTGGGATCAGTGGTTCTGATAAAGCTTGGGAGATCTCTGAGGCGAACGTTAGTCAGTCCAGGGATCCAATCCACTGGTGTATCTAGAGTGCCATCAGTAAGGAAGTCTTGGTCTGACATAAGCAAGAGTGAACATTTTCAGTCTTTATACAATTTTGCATAGCTATACTAATAAGGGTGACAAATAACTTAGACTAAAGTCCCTTTTTGTCTCCTAAACTTGTCTAAAATTGACCTTTTGCCCCATAAACTTTAATTTGGGACTTTTTGCCTCCTAAACTTGCAATATGAGGACATGTTAGTTCCTCTCAAACGGTATTGCTGACATGGCAATGTCACGTTGGACAAAGATGCCATGTGGCAAGGCCACGTCAGCAATATATATTTTTTTTGGAGAGGGAAAGTGGCTTCAAATTGCAAGTTTAGGGGGACAAAATGTCCAAAATTAAAGTTTAGGGGCAAAACATCAAAATCATACAAGTTCAGGGGACAAAAAGGCATTAAGTCAATAACTTACTTTTGAAGGGAACAATGCCTCTTTCCTCTAGTTCATTGAAGTGAGAACATGCCAAGAAGCAATGAAGTGATGAAGTCCACAATTGAACTCCTGGTAAGCCTAAGGCTTGAGCAGCCTTGATAGCAAAGCTCAGAACAGCATCTGCAACAATGCAGGTAACAGGTGGTGTTTGAGATGAAGAATTCAGCTTAGAAAGTAGTTCCAAGAATGGATCAGAGAAATTCTTCTGCGTCGAAGCACATAACTGTGGAACATCCTGAGTTGCATCAGGATCAGAGGGTGGCAGCCCGTCTGGAATAGTTTCGAACTGGAAATCAGGCAGGCCTTTAACAGAGTCTGGCCCTCTGGACCTGATCAAACGCCTATGATTGAACTCAGTGTTGACAAATGTTATGTGGAAGCCTTTCAAGTGTAAGAGCTTGGCTAGTTCCATCATGGGGTTAATATGGCCTTGTAGTGGAAATGGAATGCAAACAGCGTGAGGTTTGGAGGTTTCAAGTGAACCCATATTGATATCAGCAAAAGCAATTAGGCAGTTGAAAACTCAAGATTTCTGCAAAGAAATTCTTTTGTGATGCTTTAGAACTTTGATAAAGGAAAATATACCCTTCTATAAACAAACGAAGGTTGTAAGGGTTCAATTATTGGTTGGCTCTATGCTCAAAAAAAATTTATTGGTTGGCTCAAATAATATATTTTTTTTGTCTCCCCTGCTTTTTGTGGAGCAGATTTTCCCTTTGCTTTAATTCCCTTGGCCGTACGCAATTGACTTGTTGTGGCTTCAAAATCTTGTAATTTGGACACTTTGTCTCTGTTCCAAACGCAGTGATTTGAGGGTTCCAATTCTTTATAGTCTTATACTGTAATTATATTGATTGTAAAATTAAAAGATCAATGCACCATTAATTAATAATTTAAATAGAAATCCCGAAAGCTATATAGGTTGAATACAAAGAGAAAGGTAAGACAATGATTAATAATGCATAGTAATTGATAATTCTTTACGGAGTCAATTCAAGAAAAAAAAAACAGTTAGTGTTCTGAAGAGAAAAAATATATTTGTATTCATGGAAAGTAGGTATAAAATTTAGTATGTTTCCATTTTGGCTGTAATCTCAATTTAGGGCCCGAACTTTCATAAAAATCTCAAATAAAGGCTCTAAAACACAATTTCAACAAATTAGAAGACATACTAAATAAATTTTCACAAATTAGGTTCTCCTCATATGAAAACCAATGCTTGTCATGCCCACACATCAATTTTGATAGAAAAATGGTGTTATTAAATTAATTAAAAATCAAAACATATTAATCCAAATAAATTCAATAAACGTAGTATGATTCAAAAATTTTCCGTGCTTTTTGATTTATATACATCTCGCACACTAGTATTAGCTAATATCTTGCACAATATGTCATAATTTACTAAATATGTACTTTAATTTGTTGAAATTGTGTTTTGGGTCCTTATTTGAGATTTTTATGAAAGTTGAAACCCTTGTTTGAGTCTTTACTCTTCCATTTTCAGTAATGAATCACCAAGTACTTTTAGTTCTCATGTGGCTAATAAGGAAAGAAAATGCGTCAAATAAATGAAAGATATGTATTTTGTCCGATTATAGTAGATTAAATAGATTAGTCGCGATTCATAAATGTAGACCATATCATTTGTAAGATACTGCCATAAACAAATTGATGGTAGGTCCACATCCAAATTAAAAATTGATTTTCAGCTTCCATGTTAGTTATGCAACATCTTCATTTGTCAATTTATGTCCATTTTTATTTTTATGTGGCTAATAATGGAAGAAACAAACGCCAAAATTGTTAATATTTTTTTTTACAAGAAAATAAAGGATCTTTTGGTGGGCATCATTAACCAGGGTTTATTGTCCCCCGTACCCTCTTAAATCCTCGGGAACTCCATGGCGAGGGGTACACCTGTGGGTAGTAGTGGGACATGTCAAGAGTGAATCATAACACAGGGTGGGGACAAGCACGAGTTTATGTGAGAAAAAAAATTGCGTTTACTCAAACTCAAACTCATGAACACACCTGCAGAAGCCTTACACTCAGCTTCCTACCACTAAACCACCCCAAAGGGGGCAAATTGTTAAAATTATCACTGAGAGAATTTATATTACCACTAAAAACGAAAATCAACTCAAAAAACATTCCTGTTCTTTTAACTTTATCTGCGAATTGATTTTCATCATAACTAATCTGAACTAAATGTAGAATTTTAATAGTGCTTGAAACAAAAACATATTTTTTGATTATATTGCTTACACAATGGATCATTAATTACAATGATAATAACTTGAAAACTCCACTTTTGATACAATAGAAACATATATAGGTTGAGAATAAAGGCAGAGGCAATGATTACATCCAACTACTTATTACCATTAATGTTTAAAGTAGTGATTTCCAGCTGATTAACCATGATACAGGGCTTCCTTAACAAATCGATCAAAATCATTGTAAGAAGATCCTCCAACATCGGTTGCTGCTTCAGCTTTCTTCTTCCATTCCAAGGCCTTCTCCTTAAGTTCCTTTCCTTTATCCCCTTCCATCATTTCCCTAATCAAAAACTCTATATTTTCTCTCTTTACATCATGATCAACCTCCAACCCAATTCCCCAGGTAGTGCAAGTGTAACGACAATTTGTTTGTTGATCTCCGAAAAATGGCCAACATATTAGAGGAACTCCTGCAGAAATGGCTTCCAAGGTCGAATTCCAACCACAATGTGTCAGAAAAACAGAAACTGAGGGATGGGAAAGAACTTGAACTTGGGGACACCAACTTGTAATAAATCCTCTATCCTTAATCTCTTCGAAGAACTCTTCAGGCAGAATTGCAGATTCAGTACCCTTTACAACATCAGGCCTAACGATCCATAGAAATGGGTGCTTAGAATTAGCAAGCCCCCATGCAAATTCTTTCAGATCATCCTCTGTCATTGTAGTAATGCTACCATAATTCACATACACCACGGAATTGGGTTCCCTTTTGTTAAGCCGTTCAAAACAGCTTGTGTCTTCTTTCCATAGGCTAGAATTCATTGACTTGAATGGACCGTCAGGCATGTGGCAGTGCCTGGCAAGCAGGGGAAGTGGCCCGGCGGCATAAATTCGAGGGGACTTGGCAGCAATTGCTTCTAGCACTTGATGTTCCAACTCATCAAATGTGTGGAAAATGATTGCTGGAGCTTTTAGGCAATTTTGAATTACTGATTTCAGGAAATCAAACAAGAAGTCGTTGGGATCAGTGGTTCTGATAAAGCTTGGAAGATCTCTGAGGCGAATGTTACTCATTCCAGGGATCCAATCAATTGGTGTATCAAGAGTGCCATCAGTAAGAAAGTTTTCGTCTGACACAAGCAAGGGTTAACATTTTCAGTCTTTATCAGAATTAGTCATTTTCCTAAAACTTTGAAGGGAATCAATTGTATTTTCCTAAAACAAATAGGGTACGTAATATGTGACAAAGGGTGACATATTACTTACTTTTGAAGGGAACAATGCCTCTTTTCTGTAGTTCATTGAAGTACAAAGATCCCAAGAAGCAACAAGCTGATGCAGTCCAAAATTGAACTCCTGGTAAGCCTAAGACTTGAGCAGCCTTGATTGCAAAGCTCATAACACCATCTGCAACTATGCAAGTAACAGGTGGTGTTTTAGATGAAGAATTCAAGTTAGAGACTAGTTCCAAGAACGGATCCAAACAATTCTTCCGCGTCGAATCACATAACTGTTGAACATCCTGAGTTGCATCATGATCAGAGGGTGGCAGGCCGTCTGGAATAGTTTCGAACCGGAAATCAGGCAGGCCTTTAACAGAGTCTGGACCTTTGGACCTGATCAAACGCCTATGATTGAACTCAGTGTTGACAAATGTTATATGGAAGCCTTTGGAGTGTAAGAGCTTGGCTAGTTGCATCATGGGGTTAACATGGCCTTGTGCTGGAAATGGAAGGCAAACAGCGTGAGGTTTACTGGTTCCAAGTGAACCCATATCTTGGCAAAGCTATGAAAACTCAAGATTTCTACAGAGAAAAGCTTTTCTCACTACCTACCTATTGTGATGATGCTTTTAGTAACTCTGATGAACATGAAGGAAAATATACCCTTTTATAAGCAACAAATATGTGTAAATCTCTCCTGCTTTTTGTGGCGCAGGTTTTCCTAGTCCCTAGACGCTTTGCTTTGTGGCTTTAAAATGTTGTAAGTTTGGACACTTGGGATTTGAGAGTTTCATTTCTTGATAGTCTTAATTACTATATTAATAGTAATTAATAAATTAAATAGAAATACTGAAAGCTACGTATAGGTTGGATATAGAGGACGGCAATGAATTACGTACCCAACTGCTTAATAATATTAGTGAAGTACTATAGTTAACTAGTTTCTCCTCTGCCCTAGCTAATTAACTATGGTAGAGAAGTGAACAGGGCATTATGGGGTAACATGGCCTTGCAATTGATATGGAAACGTGGGTTTTTACTGGTTTCAAGTGAACCCACATCTCAAGTTCTTATTTAATACAGAAAGATCACATATTGTTATCATTTCTCTTTACAGGGAAAAACTTTCCTATAGGTAGCTAGCTTTCATTAAACTTTAGAAAAATATTGTTTGGAAAAAAGAATAAAAAGGTAAAAGAAAAGGGTTTAAATTCTATTAGGATCATCCTAAAAATAAGTGTTTTTAGAATTCCATTAGGATGATGACACCTAATCAAATTTGAATTATCATCAAATCCTAATTTACACCCCATCACACCTAATTAAATTTGTATTAATTATCTTAACATAATTTTTGTTACTTGCAATGCGACTCTTTCATAATTTTTTTTAATAACTTTTTTTTGACATTTAACGTGACTCTTTTTTTTTCACATTAAGATATGTGAAACAGATCTTTTTTTCTTTTCTAGTGGCAAATTAATTTAATTAGTTTAGAACAAATTCAAATATTAATTAATTTAATTGGTCATCATAATTTGATTCTTTTGATTAATAAATATTAATTAAAAGAAATTAAATTAGAGCTATAAATGGGTGTGGATGGTTTAACTAAAAAAAAATGGTTGATGGTAATATTTTAGAATAATCATAAATAATAAAATCTACTCTTAAAAGTATATTCTTAAATATGGAAAAAAATTTCACTAAATAAATTCAATTTTAACTAGAATCAAGGTTGATTTAATGCAATTAATGATATGCAATTAATAAGAGTTTATATGGTGAATGAGGGTGTAAAATATATCTTGGTGGTGATTCAAAATTGATCAGGTGGCATCATCTAAATGTAATCATAAAAAGCACCTTTTTAGGATGATCCTAATAGAGTTTAAACCCAAAAGAAAAACGTCCTTTATGAAACAAACGAAGGTTTAAGGTTCAATGAATTGGCTGATTGGGTTAATACTTATAATAGTAATATATATACTGGTGCAATGTTTCTTCTCTGTTCTACTCAGTGGCAGACAATTTCTTGAGTGGAATCAAAAACTTATACATTTATTAATTTTTTTTACTAGCTAGCCAAGTAAGAGTTACATACATGAACTTAATAATTTTACTTCTTAGAATCATAAATAATGTGATATTAATTTTCTAATGTTTTTATATAAGAAAATTATTGGATCTTTGTTAAAAAAAATTAATAAATAAGCAAAAGCTTAACTTTTATACATGAAAGTAAAAAACAAAAAAAAATCTATACATAACTTTAAACAATACTAAAATGATTAAGAAAAGTTTAAATGAAAATATTGAGATAAAATATAAATATATCTTAAGGGTATGGTTTAATTGTGGAAATAATCAAAAAAATAGTGGGGTCAAAACTATAAACTTATCATTTTAATGGGGTCAATTGATAATTTTTCTTATTTTTATCAAATGCAAATAAAGGGAAGCTCAACTTTGAGTGGGGTCAATTGACCCCACTCCTAACCACGTGGCTACGCCCACTGGTTCTACTGCAGGGAAGATTGTGGAAAAAGTAAGGGTTATGGTACAAAATCCATATATCTTAAGATAATTTTGGAAAAAATTGGACAAATCTTATTAATAGGATACTTGAGTTGGGCGTTGATTAAAACTGATAGAATTGTCTTAAACCCGGATCAATGGCTTCTCTTGCAAATACCAACATAAACTCCTTAGGTCGAAGAGGAGGACCAGTTTTTTGGAATTGTCTTAAACCCGGATCAAACCATTATTACTACTCATCAGTTGTAGACTCCATGATCACTCTTTGGTAAGCTTTTGAACTATAATAAGATACTGGAATATTAATTCATTTTTGTAATTCTTTCAGAGTTTGAAATGCAGCAGAAGGATCTCAGACTTCCTTTATGCTGTCATTTTTCATCATATAATAATGTGCAGCCAATTCTCATTGGTTTTAATTTTGGTTGAGATACAAACAATATATTGGAGAATAAAATGCTGGATAAGCACAGCCTTATTTTTCAGCTAGAAGAGGGCTCAGCCTTATTAATCACAAATGATTAATGTGATTTAATCTAATAAATTACAAGCTATTATCCACAAATCGACCTGACCTCCTTTAAAAATATAGCTATCCTTAATATAATTTGTAGGTTGGATTATCAAATCAAATTAACAATCTAAACGACACTTGAAAATCAAAATAACTAATATAATTTAATTAATTTTTAATATAATCTTCTAATTTATTTATTATATAATAATCATTTTTATTTTATGGTCAAAAGTTTTCTAATTTACATGCATGATGCATGAAAAGCTTTTGTAAGTTTAATTGCAGAGATAGAGATAGAGATAGATATAGTCATAGAGACTAGAAAATTAATTAGGAATTAGAAAAAAACCAATATCTTATCTTTTTTTTAAAAAAATTTTGGTACCGAGAAATATATTATTATATTAAGGCCAGGTAAAGGAACATTTTTGCTTTGCTGCCGCACTTGCCAAGTTCTGGGCATCCTTTGCTCGTGGATGCCATTCCCTGAAGAAACCCACCACCTGGGAGAAGAGATAGTTGCTTCCAGTGAATGAATATTAACTGATCTTCCACTAAGGGCTGTCCTCCACTTCTGGTTGCTTGCTCTACACGATAGGTCCTTGCACCATCCTGACTCAGAATCTTACCAATATAACCCTAATATCCTCTCTCTTAAACAGAATATCTGATTTTTTCCCCACTATGAATTACGGTCTGTCAAGTTGTTTTTTTCCTTCGTCACGTTATAGTTTGAACTTTGAAGTAAAAAAAGTATACAATTTATATTACCAGTAAAAAAAAAAAAATCACCTCATACAAGTTACACTAAACATATTTGTTGACCCTTTAAACCTTCGTTTGTTTATAAAAAGGGTATTTTCCTTCATCAAGTTTCTAAAAGCATCACGAATTCACGATAATTAGGTAGCTATATAGGAAAGCTTTTCTCTGTAGAAATCTTGAGTTTTCATTGCTTTCCTGAGATATGGGTTCACTTGAAATCAGTAAACCTCACGCTGTTTGCATTCCATTTCCAGTACAAGGCCATGTTAACCCCATGATGCAACTAGCCAAGCTCTTACACTCCAAAGGCTTCCATATAACTTTTGTCAACACTGAGTTCAATCATAGCCGTTTGATCAGGTCCAAAGGTCCAGACTCTGTTAAAGGCCTGCCTGATTTCCGGTTCGAAACCATTCCAGACGGCCTGCCACCCTCTGATCGTGATGGAACTCAGGATATTCTACAGTTATGTGATTCGACAAGGAAGAATTTTTTGGATCCATTCTTGGAGCTAGTCTCTAAGTTGAATTCCTCTTCTAATACACCGCCTGTTACTTGCATAGTTGCAGATGGTGTTATGAGCTTTGCAATCAAGGCTGCTCAAGTCTTAGGCTTACCAGCAGTTCAATTTTGGACTTCATCAGCTTGTTGCTTCTTGGGATGTTTGCACTTCAATGAACTACAGAAAAGAGGCATTGTTCCCTTCAAAAGTAAGTTATTTGTCACCCTTAAGTTATTTATAGCTATGCAAAAATATTGTATCAAGGCTGAAATGTTGGCCCTTGCTTGTGTCAGACGGAAACTTTCTTACTGATGGAACTCTTGATACGCCAATCGATTGGATCCCTGGAATGAGTAACATTCGGCTCAGAGATCTCCCAAGCTTTATCAGAACCACTGTTCCCAATGACTTCTTGTTTGAATTCCTGGGATCAGAAGCACAAAATTGCCTAAAAGCTCACTCAGCAATCATCTTCAACACATTTGATGAGTTGGACCATGAAGTTCTAGAAGCAATAGTTGCAAAGTTCCCTCATATTTATGCCACCGGGCCACTTCCCTTGCTTGCCAGGCACATGCCCGACGGTCCATCCAAGTCCATAGATTCTAGCCTATGGAAACAAGACACGAACTGTATTGAATGGCTTAACAAAAGGGAACCCAATTCCGTGGTCTACGTAAATTATGGTAGCATTACTACAATGTCAGAGCAACATCTGAAAGAATTTGCATGGGGGCTTGCTAATTCTAAGCACCCATTTTTATGGATTGTTAGGCCTGATGTTGTAATGGGTGAATCTGCAGTTCTTCCTGAAGAGTTGTTCGAAGAGATTAAGGATAGAGGATTTATTATAAGTTGGTGTCCCCAAGTTCAAGTTCTTTCACATCCCTCAGTTTCTGTTTTTCTGACACATTGTGGATGGAATTCTACCTTGGAAGCCATAACTGCAGGAGTTCCTCTAATATGTTGGCCATTTTTTGGCGATCAACAAACAACTTGCCGGTATGCTTGCACTACCTGGGGAATTGGGATGGAGGTTGATTATGATGTAAAGCGAGAAAATATAGAGTTTTTGGTTAGGGAAATGATGGAAGGTGATAAAGGAGAGGAACTTAAGGACAATGCCTTGAAATGGAAGAAGAAAGCTGAAGCAGCAACCGATGTTGGGGGATCATCTTTCAATGATTTTGATCGATTTGTTAAGGAAGCCCTGTAGCATGGTTAATTAACAGGAAATTAATTACTATTTACTAGTACTTTAAAGTGTAAGAATATCTGATCTCTTGCTTTTGTGGGGCAGATTTTCCCTTGGTGTAAAGAGTTTCCCAGTCCCTAAACGCTTTGCTTTGTGGCTTTAAAATCATGTAAGTTTGGACACTTGGTCACAGTCCCAACGATTTGAGAGTTTCATTTCTTGATAGTCTTAATTACTATCATTACATCTTAAGTTCTTAATTAAGCAATAAAGAAAAACAGTAGAAAGATCAGGTCTTTACAGGGAAAAGCTTTTCCTATAGGTAGCTAGCTTTCTTTAAGCTTTAGAAAATTGTTTGGAAAAAAGAATAAAAAAGTAAAAGAAAAAATGTTTTTTATGAAACAAACGAAGGTTTAAGGTTCAATGAACCTTTGGCTGATTGGGTTAATACTTAATAGTAATATATATACTGGTGCAACGTTTCTTCTCTGTTCTACTGCAGGGCAGATTTTGGAAAAAGTAAGGGTTATGGTCCAAATATCTTGTTCAGATAATTTTGAAAAAATTTGGACAAATCTTCTTAATAGGATGCTTGTTTTGATTTTATTGTTTATACAATGCACCATTAATGGTAACTTAAATAGAAACACATTAAGCTCCTCTGTTAATACAAATAATAAAAACATAGGTTGAGAACACAGGCAGAGGGCAAAGAATACATCCAACTGCTTATTAGTAGTTTCTTGTTGATTAAATCAAAAGAACTTGGTTTCTGATACAAACAATTGGAGAACAAAATGCTAAATAAGTTGAGATGGTAAATAAGTCTATGAATTATAATGACTTAACCAATATTTTAATTCCCACATTTTTCATAGGTGTTGTGTAAGTCAACCTGCTTTGCGTCACAATATTCCAATATTCATGATGGGGTTTAGCCATGTGATGCTTATCTAAAGAACAATATTAAATGCAAAAATTCTTCTGGAGGATCAATTGACTAAAGCAAATTAACCAGTTAAACTAATTTTCTATGTAATTGCTTAGAAAATTCAGATGCCTATGTGAAACTGAAAGCTAGTACTCCAACTGTTCCTATTTACGTGTCACAATTTGATCAATCGTCATTCATCTTTGACCATCATTTATGAAATAACATCAAAATTAACTTAAATACGAAGGCAATTTTTTGGATGAATCTGATGAGTTTCAATTCTTGATAGTCTCTATATTGATAGTAAACAAATTTCTGCTTGGCTCCATTTAGAGAGAAAAGAGTTGTAAACAAATTTCTGTTCCATTCTGGATATAATAACTCCAAATATAACACGTGTTAAGATTAAGGCGAGAAAGAAACAACGTCAAAATTGTTAAGATTAGAGGTGAAGAAATATTTAGCCACATTATCATTAGATTTGTTGTGATTCCTAAACGTAGACTAGTAATCAATGTTTGTTGGGTTGAGTAAAAGGAATTTAATCCTTTTAATTAAGTTTCCTTATTTCAAGCGTTGTGAATGAAGAGAATTGTCATTAACTAGGAGAACTTTCGCATTTAGGGTAACGGGACTCAATTTCAAAATAATCGTAATTCATTGTGATTACCAGATGACTCGTATTCAAGAGAGAAGAAATGTAGACAAGTAAATTATTTTAGCACTAGAAAATTAGGAATTAGAAAAGAATCAATATACTATCTGTTAAAGTCTAAATGTTCTATAATATAAGAATATCTCTTTTTTTCCCCACTTTCAAGAACTAAGCAGCAATATTATGAATCTGTAAGCAAAAGTTGGAGCTGTCAATTTGTTTTCTTCCTTCGTCACGTTATAGTTTGGACGTTGAAGTAAAAAGTATACAATTTACACCATAATGATAACTTGAACGTACGTACGTCGTTATAGTCTTTTAACTTCATCTGGGAATTGATTCTCATCATAGTAAATCTGAACTAAATATAGAATTTGAATGGTGCTTGAAACAAATTAAACATATTCTTTATATTTATTGCTTACACACAATGCACCATTATAATGATTGGGGGGTAATGATTACATAAAAACATAGATTGAGAATAAAAACATAGGCAATGATTACATCCAACTGCTAATTACTATTAATGTTTAAAGTACTAGTTTCCTGTTAATTAACCATGATACAGAGCATCCTTAACAAATCGATCAAAATCATTGTAAGATGATCCTCCAACATCGGTTGCTGCTACAGCTTTCTTCTTCCATTCCAAAGCCTTCTCCTTCCTTTTCTTCCCTTCATCCCCTTCCATCATTTCCCTAACCAAAAACTCAATATTTTCTCTCTTTACATCATGATCAACCTCCAACCCAATGCCCCAGGTAGTGCAAGCATACCGGCAATTTGTTTGTTGATCTCCGAAAAATGGCCAACATATTAGAGGAACTCCTGCAGATATGGCTTCCAAGGTCGAATTCCAACCACAATGTGTTAGAAAAACAGAAACTGAGGGATGTGAAAGAACTTCAACTTGGGGACACCAACTTGTTATCATTGCTCTATCCTTAATCTCTTCGAAGAACTCTTCAGGCAGAATTGCAGATTCAGTACCCTTTACAACATCAGGCCTAACGATCCATAGAAATGGGTGCTTAGAATTAGCAAGCCCCCATGCAAATTCTTTCAGATCATCCTCTGTCATTGTAGTAATGCTACCATAATTCACATACACCACGGAATTGGGTTCCCTTTTGTTAAGCCATTCAATACAGCTTGTGTCTTCTTTCCATAGGCTAGAATTTATGGACTTGGATGGACCGTCAGACATGTGCCTGGCAAGCAAGGGAAGTGACCCGGAGGCATAAATTCGAGGGGACTTGGCAACGATTGCTTCAAGAACTGCATGGTCCAGCTCATCAAATGTGTTGAAGATGATTGCTGCGTGAGAATTTAGGCAATTTTGCGCTTCTGAAATTAGGAAATCAAACATCAAGTCATTGGGATCAGTGGTTCTGATAAAGCTTGGAAGATCTCCGAGGCGAATGTTACTCAGTCCAGGGATCCAATCCACTGGTTTATCAAGAGTGCCATCAGTAAGAAAGTTTTCGTCTGACACAAGCAAGAGTGAACATTTTCAGTCCTTTATACAATTTTGCATAGGAATAAATATAGATTAGAGGTGCTAAGGGTGACGAGTACTTACTTTTGAACGGAACGATGCCTCTTTTTTGTAGTTCATCGAAGTGCAAAAATCCCAAGAAGCTGCAAACTGATGACGTCCATAATTGAACTGCTGGTAAGCCTAAGACTTGAGCAGCCTTGATAGCAAAGCTCATAACACCATCTGCAACAATGCAAGTAACAGGTGGTGTTTTAGATGAAGAATTCAACTTAGAAAGTAGCTCCAAGAATGGATCCAAGCAATTCTTCCGCGTCGAATCACATAACTGTGCAATATCCTGAGTTGCATCATGATCAGAGGGTGGCAGCCCGTCTGGAATGGTTTCGAACCGGAAATCAGGCAGGCCTTTGACAGAGTCTGGACCTTTGGACCTGATCAAACGCCTATGATTGAACTCAGTGTTGACAAATGTTATGTGGAAGCCTTTCAAGTGTAAGAGCTTGGCTAGTTGCATCATGGGGGTAATATGGCCTTGTGCTGGAAATGGAAGGCAAACAACGTGAGGTTTGCAGGTTTCAAGTGAACCCATATCAGCAAAAGCAATTAGGCACTTGAAAACTCAAGATTTCTGCAAATAGTTATGTTTTAGAAGTACTTTGATCAAGGAAAATATATTCCCTTTTATAAACAAACGATAAGGTTCAATCTTCAATGATTGGTTGGCTCAAAAAATATTTTCTTGTCTCTCCTGCTTTTTGTGGAGCAGATTTTCCCTTGCTTTAGAAAGAGTTCCCTTGGACGTACGCTTTAATTTGTGGCTTTAAAATTTTGTAATTTGGACACTTTGTCTCTGTTCCAACTTCCAAACGTAATGATCTGAGAGTTCCAATTCTGAGAGTCTTATAATTATATTGATTGTTTTTTGGTTTTCACCCAGTATCCACAGCTCTGACTAATCCGGATTCGACCCGGGTTGCACACATGGGTTTGGTGGGTGAGTCTACCAATGAGGACGGCTGCGTACGCAAGATCTAAGCTGGAACAAACCGCTTACCACTTAATCCAAAATTTTAAATTGCACCATTATAATTAATAATTTAAGTAGAAATCCCGAAAGCTACATAATAGCTTGAATACAGAGAAAGGTAAGGCAATAAATTACCCAACTAGTTTCTCCTTTACCCTAGCTAATTAACTATGATAGAGAAGTGAATAGAGCATAATGGGGTAACATGGCCTTGCCATTGATATTGAACACAAAAAATGAGGGTTTCAAGTGAACCCACATCTTAAGTTCTTATTGAATAAAGCAAAAAAAGCTTTCCTATAGGTAACTACCTTCAATTAAACTTAAGAAAAATATTGTTTAGAAAAAATAATAAAAAAGTAGAAGAAAAACGTCCTTTATGAAACAAACGAAGTTTAGCTGATTGCAATGTTACTTCTCTGTTCTACTGCAGGGCAGATTTTGGAAAAAGTGATGGTTATGGTCCAAATATCTTAAGATAATTTTGAAAAAATTTGGACAAATTTTCTTGATAGGATATTTGAGTTGGGCGTTGATTAATAGCTAATAGAATTTGGACTTTTATTGCCAATCACTATACATGTGGTGACCCTCAAAAAACTATACAATTTACATTACCAATAGAAAGAAAATTCAACTCATGCAACATTTTTGGCCTTATATAACTTTAATTTCTTGGAATTAATCTTAATTGATTATGTAGAATATTAATAGTGCTTTGATTTTATTGCTTATAAAATGCCCCATTAATGGTAACTTAAATACAAACACCTTAAGCTCCTCTGTTAATACAAATAAACAATAAAAATATAGGTTGAGAACACAGGCAGAGGACAAAGAATAAACCCAACTGCTTATTAGCAGTTTCTAGTTGATTTAACCATGATTGAGAGCTTCCTTAACAAATCGATCGAAATCATTGTAAGATGATCCTCCAACATCGGTTGCTGCTACAGCTTTCTTCTTCCATTCCAAAGCCTTCTCCTTCATTTCCTTTCCTTTATCCCCTTCCATCATTTCCCTAACCAAAAACTCAATATTTTCTCGCTTCACATGATCATGATCAACCTCCATTCCAATTTCCCAGGTAGTGCAAGCATACCGACAATTCGTATGTTGATCGGCGAAAAATGGCCAACATATTACAGGAACTCCTGCAGTTATGGATTCCAAGGTAGAATTCCACCCACAATGTGTCAGGAAAACAGCAACAGAGGGATGTGACAGAACTTGAGATTGAGAACACCAGCTTGTAATCATTCCTCTATCCTTAATCTCATCGAAGAACTCTTCAGGAAGAACCCCAGATTCACCCATTACAACATCAGGCCTAACGATCCATAGAAATGGGTGCTTAGAATTAGCAAGACCCCATGCAAATTCTTTCAGATCATCCTCTGACATAGTTGTAATGCTACCATAATTCACATACACAACAGATTTGGGTTCCCTATTGTTAAGCCATTCGATACAGTTTGTGTCTTCTTTCCATAGACTTGAATTTATTGACTTGGATGGACCGTCAGGCGTGTGCCTGGCAAGCAAGGGAAGTGGCCCTGCTATATAAATTTGAGGGAACTTGGCAACAATGGCTTCTAGCGCTTCATGTTCCAACTCATCAAATGTGTTGAAAATGATTGCTGGTGCTTTTAGGCAATTTCTTGCTTCTGATCCAAGGAAATCAAACATTATGTCATCGGGATCAGTAATTCTGATGAAGCTTGGAATATCTCTGAGCCGTATGTTACTCATTCCCGGGATCCAATCGATTGGTGTATCGAGAGTGCCATCAGTAAGAAAGTTTTCGTCTGACACAAGCAAGAGTGAATATTTTCAGTCTTAATTTATACAATTTTGCATAGCTATAAATATAGATTAGAGTTTCAGCTTAAGTAGATCTCAGGTTCGAGACCTTGCGTACCCATTGGTAGACTCATCCACCAAACCTAGGTGTCCGACCCGGGTTGAATCCAGATAATCAGAGCAAAAACTCTGAATGCCGGGTGGGAAACAAAAAAAATATAGATTAGAGATGCTAAGGGTGACAAATAACTTACTTTTGAAGGGAACAATGCCTCTTTTTTGTAGTTCATCGTAGTGCAAATATCCCATGAAGCTGCAAGCTGAAGCAGTCCAAAATTGAACTTCTGGTATGCCTAAGATTTGAGCAGCCTTAATTGCAAAGCTCATAACACCATCTGAAACTATGCAAGTAACAGGTGGTGTTTTGGTTGAGGAATTCAACCTAGACACTAGTTCCAAGAATGGATCCAAACAATTCTTCCGCGTCGCGTCACATATCTGTGGAACATCCTGAGTTCCATCACGATCAGATGGTGGAAGCCCGTCTGGAATGGTTTCAAACCGGAAATCAGGCAGGCCTTTAACAGAGTCTGGCCCTTTGGACCTGATCAAACGCCTATGATTGAACTCAGTGTTGACAAAAGTTATATGGAAGCCTTTGGAGTGTAAAAGCTTAGCTAAATGCATCATGGGGGTAACATGGCCTTGTGCTGGAAATGGAACACAAACAGCATGAGGTTTGCAGATTTCAAGTGAACCCATATCGGAAAAAGCAAACTTAGGCACTTGAAAACTCGAGATTTCTGCAAAGAAAAGCTTTCCAAGCTACCTTTAAAAGAAAACAAAGGACGGTTAGAAAGAAAAATTTTCTAGCTACCTATCTTAGTGATGCTTTGGAAACTCTGATAAAGGGAATTGTCCTTTTATAAACAAACGGTTTGAAGATTCTTTGATTATATGGGTCAAAAAATATGTTATTGTAAAATCTCCCCTGCTCTTGTGGAGTATATTTTCATTTTCACTTGCTTGTCGTTTTTAGTTTTACTTGTAATGTTAGACATTTGGACTGATCAGCCCTTATGATTATAGAGAGTTTCAATACGAAATGAATAAATATTAAATAAATTAATAATTGAGGATGAGTGACATAACATTGATAGAAACGTTTTTGACTGAAAGATCACTTTTAAGTAATCAACCCACACTACCTTATATTTCTGTTATTATTATATATTTTTGGTATTAGAGAAACAGAGCAATCTGGCCAAAAGAGAAACAGAACAAACTCCAATAATAGAAGTAATCATCTTAGATCTTAGTCAAATTAAATGATTTGATATACCCCACCAATTTTGATGCATGAAATTAAAATGAACACTAGCAATTATTTTTTTTAACGTGGTTGATACCAAATTTTTGATTTTATTGATTGTAAAATAATGCACCATATACTAATTTAAATTAACTATATTAATAGAGAGCTTCCTTGACAAATCTATCAAAATCATTGTAAGATGATCCCCCAATATCAGTAGCTGCTTCAGCTTTCTTCTTCCATTCCAAAGCCCTCTCCTTCGTTTTCTTTCCTGTATCCCCTTCCATCATTTCCTTCACCAAAAACTCAATATTTTCTCTCTTTACATCATGATCAATTTCCAAGCCAATGCCCCAGGTAGTGCAAGCATACCGGCAATTTGTTTGTTGATCGGCGAAAAAAGGCCAACATATTACAGGAACGCCTGCAGATATGGCTTCTAGGCATGAATTCCACCCACAATGTGTCAGGAAAACACCAACAGATTGATGTGAAAGAACTTGAACTTGGGGACACCAGCTTGTGATAAATCCTCTATCCTTAATCTCTTCGAAAAACTCTTCAGGCAGAATTGCAGATTCACCCATCACAATATCAGGCCTAACAATCCATAAAAATGGGTGCTTACAATTAGCAAGTCCCCAGGCAAATTCTTTCAGATGCTGCTTTGAAATCACAGTCACACTACCATAATTCACGTACACAACTGAATTGGGTTCCCTTTTATCAAGCCATTCAATACAATTTGTGTCTTCTTTCCATAAGCTTGAGTTAATAGACTTGGATGGACCGTCAGGCATGTGCCTGGCAAGCAAAGGAAGAGGCCCTGTTGTATAAATTTGTGGGAATTTGTCAGAAATTGCTTCTAGCACTTCATGTTCAAACTCATCAAATGTATTGAACATAATTGATGGAGCTTTCAGACAATTTTGTGCTTCTGATCCCATAAAATCAAACATAACATCATCTGGATTGTTGGCTCTAATAAAACTTGGAATGTCTCTGAGACGAATATTACTCATTCCAGGGATCCAGTCAATAGGTGTATCAAGAGTGCCATCAGTTAGAAAATTTTCATCTGTCAAAATCAGAATTAAAATCTTCAGTCTTTAAACAATTTTCACTTTCTAAGAAATCTAGAAATTAAAACCGCATAAATGCCACTTTACACCCTTAAATTTATACAGACTGCCACTTTGCACTCAACTTTCTTATTTTGATCAAAACACATTCTAAAGTTTTATTTTTGTGCCATGTTACACCCTCCGTCTGGTAGGACAAACGGATCCGTCGTGGCACCACATTTACAAAAAAATGACATATGGCACGTGGCATTTTTAACACGTGGCACGCAACATGTCATTTTTTTGGTACACATGTCATGCCACGTCGGACGCCGTGATGGAGCCGTTTGTCCTACCGTGACGGAAGGTGCAAAGTGGCACAAAAATAAATCTTCAAGGTGCGTTTTGATCAAAATAAAAAAAGTTGGGTACAAAATGGCAGTCCGTATAAACTTAAGGGTGCAAAGTGCATTTATGCCAAATTAAAACTTACTTTTGAATGGAATAATGCCTCTTTTAAGTAATTCACTGAATTGCAGATACCCCATGAAGCTACAAGCTGAGGCGGTCCATAATTGAACTTCTGGTATCCCAAATACTTGAGCAGCCTTAATAGCAAAGCTCATAACTCCATCCGAAACAATGCAAGAAACAGGCGGTGTTTCGAATGAGGAATTTAATTTAGACAGCAGCTCCAAAAATGGGACCAAGCAATTCTTTCGTGTCGAATCACATAAAGCTGGAACATCCAACTGGGTTTTATCACCATCGTTAGACTCAAAAGGTGGCAACCCATCTGGAATCGTTTCGAACCGAAAATCAGACAGGCCTTTAACAGAGTCTGGCCCCTTGGACTTGATCAAACGGCTATGGTTGAACTCGGTGTTGACAAAAGTTATGTGGAAGCCTTTAAAATGTAAGAGCTTAGCTAGTTGCATCATAGGGGAAACATGGCCTTGGCGATGGATATGGAACACAAACAACGTGGGGTTTAATGGTTTCAACACGTAAACTCATCTTAAGTTCTTAACAAGGTAATGAAAAAGATCAAAGCGCTATTACAGGGGACAAAAGCTTTAGAAATTGTAGGAAAATATAATGTAAAAAATTGTCCTCTATGAAACAAACAAAGTTTTAAGGTTTCATGAATCTAGTGATTGATTAATATGGGTTGATGGTAATTTATTGGTGCAATGTTTCTTCCCTGTTCTACGGTGGGGCAGATTTTCCTTTCGTTTGTCACCTTTTTTCTTATGAGAAAAGTCCATTTTTTAATGCTATAGCTATATCTTTCTACGCATGTGATCTCATTGCTATGAAATCCACCGTTTCCTGTATTGCTCCTTTCTTTATTATTTTCCAAAAGAAAAGGAAAATTAAATGTATGAGACAATAATATCCTACTTTACAATGTTATTTTCTCTGTTTCCCCTTACTTCTGGGTGAGTCCTTGGACAATCCAGTACTTTAAAGAAAGAAGAAAAATAAAAAGTGAAGGAAAGAAAAATTGAAAGAGATAAGGAGAGGAAAAAGAGTTCATTTTTAAATACAATAATCATCATCATATATACTAAATCTCTTTTAGAACAACGTCATTTCTTATGTAAGAAAGGTGGAAATTTTTCCTAGGAATCATCAATTGTGGACTAACGAACATGCATATGTGTCAATTTCAAATCCAATGTAGTATCCATCACATAGAAGATGTGGGAACATTCAATTGGTTGTTGCCTAAAGGGAAAAAGAAATGGTGGTAAGTTCATCGTCCAAATATCTTAAAGATACTTTTGGATCAATTTTATTTATAAGATATTTAAGGTGGGAATTGATTGATAGTGATAAAATTTGGAGTTTTATGGCTAAAAATTATGCATGTGGCGGCCATGGGGTGGGATTCATGAAAATGAATGATAAGTATATAGGTGTTAAAACAAAATCATTACGGTGATATGACACAACACAATAATGGATATCACTCTCTCTGACCCATTTTAAATGTCACAAATCAAGTTTTGGTTTATTTCATAATAAGTGTCACATTTATAAAACCAATACAATTTATAGCATTTTTACCATATATACCCCTAATTAATGGGGAATTAGGGAGAGAGAAGATAAATGTAATTAATAAAAAGTTGGGGTGTTTAGGTCATTTAAAATATTTTTTTACTAAATTTAAGGTGAATTAATTATTGTCTTAATATGTGTGATATTCCTAATGTGACACTTATTTTGGATCGGAGGGAGTAATATTTATTTTCTTTGATAGAGTGTTGGACTGCAACATATTACAAATACCACCTGTAATTTTAAGTAGGAAATTAGAAAAGCAATTTGAAAAGGAAAATTATGGCAACTGGATTTGTATACTAGAAAATTTCATTCCTTGTCGATGATGGATTGAGCATCCTTAATGAATCTGTCAAAATTATTGTAAGAAGAACCTCCAAAATCAGTAGCAATTTCAGCTTTCTTCCTCCATTCCAAAGCCTTCTGCCTCATTTGTTTCCCATTATCTCCTTCCATCATTTCCTTCACAAGAGCCTCAACATCGTCACGCTTTACTTCAGGATTAACTTCCATGCCAATGCCCCATTTAGTGCAGGCGTATCGACAATTTGTCTGTTGCTCAGCAAAAAATGGCCAACACATTACAGGAACACCTCCAGATATGGATTCTAATGTCGAATTCCAACCGCAATGTGTCAAAAAGACACCAACTGATGGGTGGGAAAGCACTTGGTCTTGGGGGCACCAGCTTGTTATCAATCCTCTATCCTTAATTTCCTCGAAAAATTCTTCTGGCAAAAGAGCAGATTCACCCATGACAACATCAGGCCTAACTATCCATAAAAATGGGTGCTCGCTTTTCGCTAGTCCCCAAGCAAATTCCTTGAGATGATGATCTGTCATTACAGTCACACTTCCATAATTTACATACACAACTGAATTTGGTTCCCTTTTGTTAAGCCATTCAATGCAGCTTGTGTCTTCTTTCCATAAGCTTGACCTTAATGAAGTGAATTTGCTTTCAGGAACGTGCCTTCCAAGCAAAGTCAGGGGACCAATTGTGTAAATGTTGGGGAATTTGGCAATGGTGGCCTCTAGAACTTCATGTTCCAATTCATCAAATGTGTTGAAGATTATTGCAGAAGATTTCAAGCAGTTTTGTGCTTCTGATCCCATGAAATCGAACATTATATCATTCGGATCAGTGATTCTGATGAAGCTTGGGATGTCCTTGAGGCGCATGTTAGTCATACCAGGGATCCAATTAATTTGTGTATCCAACGTGCCATCATTAATGAAATTTTCATCTGCAAAAACATAGGGAGTATTATTAAATTCTAAATTCTCCTACTTTAGGATATGAAATGAAAATAAAGATTCTGAAAGAAAATGTACCTTTGAAAGGAACAATGCCTCTTTTAGCTAGTTCACTATATTGCAAGTAACCCATGAAGCCACAAACTGAGGCAGTCCAAAATTGGAACTCTGGAATGCCAAGTATTTCACCAGCCTTAATACCAAAACTCATGACCCCATCCGAAATTATGCAGGTAACAGGGGGAACTTCGGATGAAGAGTTCAACTTTGCTATTAGCTCCAGGAATGGGGCCAAGCAATTTTTCCTTGTTGAATCACATAACGCAGGAATATCCTGCGTCGCGTCGCGATCAGAATGTGGCAGGCCATCTGGAATGGTTTCGAACCGAAAATCTGGCAGACCCTTGACAGCATCTGCCCCTTTGGACCGCACCAGGCGTCTATGGTTGAACTCAGTGTTGACGAAGGTTATGTGGAAACCTCTTGAGTGTAAAAGCTTAGCCAATTGCATCATGGGGGTAACATGGCCTTGTGAAGGATATGGAACACAAATAGCATGGGGTTTTCTGGCTCCAATTGAGCCCATATTGGAAAATTATTATGCAATGAATTGAAGTGTGAAATGCAAGGCCTTTGAAAAAGCTTCCCAACTTATTGGATACTTAAAAGAGAAGAGATGTAAACAAATTAACAGTACCCCTCCTCCAATGGAGGAGACAAAAAGAATATAATGCAAAAAGTCAAAGACAGAAGATTCCAAAGATAGGAAAGGAAGATGCCCTTGATTCCTAACTTGATTGGGTAATTAACAATGATTGAATCATAAAAAACTTCAAAAGAATTGGGTCTGATTAGCAATTTGCTTTAAACAATGAGTTTTCCAAGCATTATTATGCATATAATAATAGATAATCACTAATCAGAGGGCTAAACAATTACAAGTAGACTGATTATATAAAAAAAAGTTATAAATAGACTGATTAAGGGCTGACTCCAAATTTTTAATCACATGTTTCATAATGGGGAATAAATTTTTAATTGTCAACTTGAATCTAGTGATTAAACAATGGGGTCTTTCAACCAACCGTTGCAAAGCCTTATGTTTTGACTTGTGGAGGGCTTTGTGTGCTTATTCCTCTTATAGCTGTACTGTTCATAAAATGAGGTTTTAAGTTTTTTAATCAAGTGGAAATATAGGACAAAAACAAAACTGATTGAACATAGTGTCTCAATTTGCTTTGCCTAGTCATCACTGGAAGGCTCTTAATTTTGAAAATTGATATTATGTTCATACTCCATTTTCACAATCTTTATCGTAATTGGTGGTAGAAAAACAGAGTAGTCAGCTCAAATCCAGAAAAAAGAAATTGTAATTACTAAATATTTCAATGGAACCCATAATAATGTTTGTATAATTATAAAGCAATGAATCAAATTGAAAATTGCAAGGCTTATGTTATTATGAAGCTATAGCTTTCCTACACTGTGAGGGTATTTATAAAGAGAATGAGTGGCGGAGAAACAAGTGGTTCGACATTTATTCTCTTTAAACAAGGTTTATAGTTCGAATCTTGTAATCATGGTTAAAACCATTATTGATAAAAGGTTTACTCTTATATAGTGTGTCGATCTGTCCGGAACATGATTAACTTATAAACACATTAAAAAGAAAACAGGGCTTGGACCGGTGACCCTTGGTACATGTACGCACCCACCCGGCCACCCCATGACCCCATTGGAGGGTTAGGCACAAACATGGCGGGCCAAAAAATTTTCAATTCCAAATAATTGGGCAGAGACAATAAATTGTTCTGCAATCCCACATCCCAAGGTGAAAGTTTTTGTGTGGTTGAACCTGAAAATTGAAAATTAAAGGGACAGTCATTTGGGTCATCTCTTGTGGCTAATGATTGGATGATCATACTAAGCTCAACCAGAATGATGGGCTCAATGTTAAAATTTTATTACACATTTACAATTAACCGTGAATGAACATAAACATGTAGTATAGGAACAATCAAGACATTTTAGGTATTTCCTTTTATCTGTGAAAGCAAGGTAGGTAATATATAAAGTCGAAGTTGGCTTGTGATTATATATATGCATTCTTCTATGAGCCAGGAAAATTTCTGAAAATTTCGAAAGAATTGTGCTGATTTGCCTAACTTGCAGCAACAACTTTTTGCAGCAATGCGTCTAAGTCACTCAATCTTTATAGAAAATCAGAATCACAATGAGGAAAGGCATCTCATTGTTTCCAAATCCAAACAGAAAACTTCAATTCATTTCTGTTAGTTAAAATTTATTCAAAACTTATGAATGATCATCAAATGAATGTTGTTCCAAGCAGAATTGCATCTGAAATTTCTACTGATTCTTTAAGAATACTGAAAAATCCACCTAGAAAGAATGCACATAATTTATCATCTTCTGATGCCTATATGGAGTTGTTAAAGCATTGAATAAAGGTTGTGAAGGAATTAATATTTTGTGGCCTTAATTACTAATGCCCCATTTAATCTTCATTTCCACATTAGCATAATTGATAAGGACAGTTCTTGATTAAGTACAAGGATAGGAATATTAATAATGCAAAATTAACAGTGACGAAGAGCCTCCTTAATCATTCTATCAAAATTACCAAGAGATGATCCTCCAATACTATTAGCAGCTTCAACTTTCTTCTTCCATTCCAAGGCATTTCCCCTAATCCGTTTCCCCTCATCTCCTTTCATCATTTCCTTCACAAGATCCTCCACTTCCTTGCGCTTTACGTCAGGGTTAATTTCCATGCCAATGCCCCATTTGGTACAAGCATATCGACAATTCGTCTGTTGTTCAGCAAAGAAAGGCCAGCAAATGAGAGGCACACCTTCAGAAATGGCTTCTAACATTGAATTCCACCCGCAATGTGTCAAGAAAACACCCACAGATGGGTGGGAAAGTACTTCATCTTGGGGACACCAACTTGTTATGAATCCTCTATCTTTTATTGCCTCTGTAAATTCTTCTGGTAAAATAGCAGATTCTCCCATTAAAACATCAGGCCTAACAATCCATAAAAATGGGTGCTTACTATTTGCAAGTCCCCAAGCAAATTCTTTCAGATGATGATCCGACATGACAGTTATACTTCCATAGTTCACATAAACTACAGACTTGGGTTCCATTTTGTTAAGCCATTCGATGCAGCTTCTGTCTTCTTTCCATAAGCTTGAATTTAGTGACTTGCATTTGATTTCAGGAACTAACCGCCTACTGAGCAAGGTAAGTGGACCAATTGGATAAATAATAGGGGTTTTGTCTGCAATAACTTTTAACTCTTCTTCGTCAAGCTCATCAAGAGTGTTGAAGATCACTGAAGAAGCTCTCAAGCTATCATCAGTTACTCCTATGGCGAAATTGAACATGATGTCGTTGGGATCGGTTGTTCTCATGAAGCTTGGAATGTCCTTGAGTCGCATGTTAGTCGTACCAGGGATCCAATCAATTGGCATATCAAGAGTTCCATCACTAAGGAAGCTTTCATCTGCACCAAATTGGAACATAAAAAGTCTATCTGAAACATTCAAATAGATGCAAAAGGCTTAAATGTCAAAATATATGCTAAAGTTTTTACGGACTGTCACTTTTTTATTTTGGATACATTTTGTACCATTTGAGACGGAAAATGGTTACAGTACCGTTACCATGCCAGCACCGTAACAGTATCGTCAAGTCAGGTACTTAATGAATTTTCAATAACGGAGAATGCAAAATGTACCCAAAATAAAACATTAGGGTGCGATAAGATCAAAATTTGGAGGGGAAGAGGAAAAAAAAAGTTGCAAAGTGGCAGTACAAACTTTAGGATGCATTTTGCATTTAAGCCGATGCAAAAAAACATAACAGGCCAAAATTGTACCTTTGAATGGAACAATGCCTCTCTGAGCCAATTCCTTATACTTCAAATAGCCCAAAAAGCCACAAGTTGAAGAAGTCCAGAGTTGAACATAAGGCAGGCCTAGTGATTCAGCAGCCTGGGTACCAAAATTCATGATTGCATCAGGAACTATGCAAGTAACAGGCGGTATATCAGGCGAAGAGTTCAACTTAGCTAGCAATTCCATGAATGGACCCAAACAAGTCTTCCGTGTGGAATCAGCAAGTGGAGGAACGTCTTGGGTTGCATCAGAATCAGAAGGTGGGAGACCATCCGGAATGGTTTCGAACCGAAAATCGGGCAGACCCTTAACAGCTTCTTCCCCTCTGGAACGGATCAAGCGTCTATGGTTGAAACTCAGAGTTAACAAAGGTTATGTAAAAGCCTCTGGAGTGCAAGAGCTTGGCTAGTTGCATCATGGGGTTAACATGGCCTTGTACTGGAAATGGAACACATACTGCATGGGATTTAGTAGTGGCTCCAAGTGAACCCATAATAATGTTTTGTATAATTATAAAGCAATGAAATCAAATTGAAAATTTCAAGAATATTATGTATGAAGCTATAGCTTTCCTAAATTGTGAGTGTATTTATCAGTGTTAAAAAACCGGATCGGTCGGTTAAATCGATTGGACTACGAACCGGTAAAAAAAACCAGTTCGATTATTTTTAAAGGATTTCAATCGAATCGACCGATTGAACCGAATAAAACCGGAAATCGATAAAAAAAACGGTTCAATATCCGATCCGGTTTTCTCAACAATCGGGCTTGGAGTTTGGAGGATACTGCCGTGCCAACCCCACCAGGACCCTATGTCCCAATAATTTGGCACAATCATGCAAGGACAAAGATCTATCAAAATACCCAATAATTTGGCAGAGGATATTATTAATTATTTAGAGAATTAGTAGCTTGTAGGTGCAAGTTTTGTATGGTTGAAATTGAAGATTTAAAGGTACGTATGGATTTGGGTCATTTCTTGTGGCGCCTAGCTAAAGTTCAGGGCTCTATATATAGTCTAACCATGAGAAATTAATTTTGTTTGTTTTCATTGGCAGAAGAACACAATCATCAAGAGAAACTATTCGTCTAGGGGGCTTGAAATTCTCAGCTCCTTTAAAAAAATTTCAAACAATAATGGCGTTTTTGTTTTTGGATGGATCAATAAAGGTGAAAAGCTGCTTCCATAAGCTCTTACGTAGTTGAATCGGCAATTACACTAAGGCAACAAGCAGGTAGAGTTTTATTAACACGTAAAAAAAATATACATACTATTTTCATAGATGTCAACGCTCAAATTCATGGTTTGGATTTGGAAGATGATAGGGATGATTACAAGTGCTAAAATCCATCTTTTTGGATATCGACGGGAAAAAAATTAGATAAAGTTCTCTAATTGGACATGCCAAAAAAAAAAGCATTGCTACATGACCAGAAAAATTGTCTCGAAATTTTGTTCTCCATGACGTGTTGTTACACGATTGGTCCAGCAAATTGGTCCTACCACTATTTAAGTGGGGTTTTGTTACAAAACATGAGAAGACTCCACATGACACATCATTCGGGATAAAATTCTGGTCATTTTTTCTAGACGTTTAGAATTTTCAAAAAAAAAATACACTACGTACAAATGCTTGCGGGTTTTGAAAGCTACAAAAATCCAATAAATTGTCTTTATTTTTTTTGCTACATAAAAATCCAATAAATTGTCGGTTTCTTATATAGTATTTCTATTCAATTGAATTATTGAAACACTTGTCTAATGCATGTCCAATACAAGAAGAGATATATTTATTCAATTCCCACATTTATTTGTAAGATTTGATAAGATCAAGATATGTTAATTAAAAAAATGATAAGATCACAATCATTATAAACATCTTCGGTCCAAACAAATCAAATAATAAAGATAAAAAGTTAGAATATTGATTGGATGATCATACTAATAAACTCAACCAGATCATGATGGCCTCAATGTTAAAATTTCATTACACATTTACAATTAACCGTGAATGAATATAAACATATAGGAACAATCATACACATTTTAGGTATTTCTGTATACCAGGGAAGTAATTAAGGTAGGTAATATATAAAGTAGAAGTTGGCTTATGAGTGTATATGGATTCTTCGATGATCAAAGCCAAGCCAGAAAAAATTCTGAAAGAATTCCAAGGATTGTGCTGAAATTGCCTAATTAGCAGCAACGGCTTTTTGGAGCAATGCGTCTAAGTCACTCAATCTGGATAGAAAATCAGAATCACATAAATAAAACTAAGATTGGGAGCGAAAAGAAAATCAAACTACCAGAAATTAAATGGTGGCTTACTTGACATTACTCAAATCAGGGTAAATTGCTACAGCATCTGAAAAATCCTGAATTAAAGTAATAGAAAAGAACTTATTAGTTATAATAAAGTGAGAAGTTATTGAAATCCCGATTGTCGACAAGTATTATTGCTTTTAGAGCTCACCTGGTCAGCAGTTGAAGAAGTATAGGTAATTATACATGACATCCCAGCTTTTGTTGCTGCCTGCACCGGTGAAATAAGCTTGCTTAAACTTTAATCATGGTTGATTAAGGTAAATGAAGTTGATTCATTGCATAATGGCGAAGAAATATACAAGTAGAAAGGAGCTCAAATTGAATAATTTGAAACATATTTTTGGCCATTTTCTCTAATCATTATCGGAAGAATCAAAGAGAGTTTCCAAGAATTTAATGGATAAAATGTAGTTTCTTCAATCAGCAGATGAAACTTCAGAAGTCATGGATTTAAAATTAAAATGTATCTGTTTTCTAGATAAGGAAATATTCACCTGTAGCCCAATCACACTATCCTCTACCACCAAGCAATCTTTCTCTGAGATGCCTAATTTCTGCCATTAGAAAGAACTTTGAATTAGGTCAAAATATACATCAAGCAAAGACTGGAAGCCAGAAAATATAATTATAGGAAACCCAATGCATGGTTAAATGCACATGATAGAACTCTGATAACTACCTTGGCAGCTGTCACGTATATTAATGGGTCAGGCTTCTTTTCCTTCACATCATCACCTACACAAGCATAGAAGAAAACAGAATCAGAGTGAAAAGAGTAGAATTCATCAATAGAGAACAAAGTACCAAAGAAAACCGATGAAATGAATTCAAAACTTATAAATCATCAGATGAATGTTGTTCTCAACAGAATTGCATCTGAAATTTCTATTGATTCTTTTACTAGAATACTGAAAAATCCACCTAAAAAGAATAATTTGCCATACTGGGATGCCTATATATATAGGCTTGTGAAAGCATTGAATACAGGTTTTCATTCACACAGTTAGGTGTACACTACATTTAACAAAGTAGTGAACATACCTGCAAGAAAGCAATCAAGACCCGTAAAACGGTCCTACAACAAGATCAAAAGAAAACAAAAGAGTAAGGAAACAGAAATGATGAAACTTGTTGTTGTTGATCCCGCTGTTGGGAACAGAACATACCATTCCAATCAGGTTCTCAAGACAGAGTACAACTGAACTTTTAGTTGCTGCAGAGCAAACCGCTAGCTTTCTTCCCTGTATATCAGAGATAAAAGGTTTTTTTGAGGAAATCAGAGATAAAAGTTAGATAAAAGAAACAATTTGAATACCATAAAATGAAGAAAGAAAATGGGAAATGGGAAAAGAACGGAAAGGAATAAGTGATGTAAGAAGTAGATTCTTACAGCAGCCTTGGCCTCATCCATCAATCTTAAGACTCCAGGTCTAGGTTTCACCTGATCAAAACAACACCCCTCTATAATACTCTAAAGAGCTTCCTCAAACAACAATAAGTAATAAAAATTCAGATTTAAAGGAAAACAAAATTGCAAGGCAAGAAACACTAATGTCCCCTTACAGTTCCAGATTTGATAATATCTTTGTACCTTTCAGTCTTCCAATCCTACAAACACATAACAGGATCACAATATATAAGCTTTCAGTAGATAAAATTCCATAGGAAACATGATCTATTTTTTCCTACTTAATTCAAAAAGAAAGAAATACTCTCAATATTAGCCTCATTAAACCCTAATTGGGCTTCTATAATTCCTTGTTTCCCCCAATTTTGACATTCTTTCAAAAGAAAAAAGAAAACTTTACATTGAAGTTGGCACACTATCAATATATATAATTCTACTACTGAAGAATGAACTACAAAATCAATGTCGCTTAATAAAAACTAGGGGAAAATGTTTAATCAGATTCAGATGGCAACTGTGATTCCTTGACAATACGATACTAAAAGTTTGAGATTTTAATAAAAAATACCTGAAGAGTGTCAATTAACTTGGCTCGCTCTTCATCACCCTCAGGTGGTGTCTCAAAAATGGTAGAAGATGGCCATCCATGTTCCTTAAAGTACCTTCAAAATCACCAAAAAATTTTCCATTCAATCAATCAACAAAATGAAAACTTAAGAAAAATTAAAACAACACCCAGAAGTATAGAAGCAAAAACCATCTCATCTTCGGTTTGCCACCGCCAATTGTATTCTGGAGCACATCATAAAATTCAAGGTCCCAGTTAAGAGGCTCTGAAGAAGGAGGGCAACGAACATTGAAGTGGGCAAAAGCATCGTTGTAAGCTTGGCGATGCAAATGCTCGGATTCCAGGATCACTCCATCGCAGTCGAAAATGAGAGCTTGAAGAGTAGCTGAGACAACACAAACTGACCCTTGTCTTGTTTTTTTGGTGTTTGTTAAGGAAAGCGAAGATGGGTTTCTGGTTTGAAAAGTGAGGGAGTTTGGGGAGTAATGGAAGAGAGAAGAGAATTTGGGTGTGAGATTTGGAGGAGAGAAAAGAAGGGTCGAGTGAGAGGCCATGGCTGCGCTGGAAGTTGGTTGGTCTAAGCGTAAAGTGGAAAAAGGTTGGGTTTTTTTGAGTTGAGAGGGTGGAATTTGGCGGGTTTGGTTCGTGTGGCTGTGGATATCTCGAGGCTACTTTTTAACGGATTTAACTGATCAGTTTCAATGAAAAGAGGACCGTTACTATTTTGACTTGAATTTTGACTCACAACTTTATAAAAATTCTTGGGGTACCCTTAGCCTTTCTAAAGCTTAATATAATTTCACTATAATCTCGGAATTCCCGGTTAAGGCTGAGCTAATTGATACACATTCCCGATTCCATCTTTTTGTTTCATAACAAACATTCATCTTGAATTTGAAACAGGGGATTTAAAACAGCAAGTCAGAGCATATTTGATAGCCAAATATAATAGGGAAAATGAGATGAATCATCTGCTTCATAAATGTATTGCAAAAGTATTGTTTTAACATTCTGAGTTTTACAAATTGGATTACAAGGTTGTGCCCCCACCATCGGACATGAGAGATGCGGCAGCTGCAGCGGCTGTAGGTACAACTCCAGTTGAAACACCTGGCTTTGACAAATGCAGCAGCCTGCAAAACAAAACAACACAAGCTTGTTTGAGTTATATATGATACAACCAAAGAAGTTGGCAGAGTCTAATTAATCTTTCAGTTGATTCACTTTCTTCGGCTAGGATCCACTAAATACTTAATTCTACAGGCTAGAAGGTAACCATAACCATATAATAAGAAGAAATATTATATATATGCCTAACTATAGATGACACTTTATAGTGATGATGATAATCCAAGCATGAGGAACTCGATTATAAACTAGCATGGTAATGTTCAAAGCACACCCTAGAATTTGATTAGACAGAAAATTCCATATCTATGCATATTATAAAGGGTAAATTGAACTCTTACGGAGCAAGATATTCACAGAATGATGAAACAGCAGCAACAACTTCATTGTAATTTTCCGATGTCGCAGGGGCAGTCACTTCAACAAGCTGTATACCAGGTGTTACCGGCACAGCCTCATCCGTTGCATGCAATTTAAGCATCTTGTTAACTGATGAAACAGTTACAGTTATATCAGCACCCCTTCGAAAATGAAAGGTAAATCCCACTCTCAGTAGCTCGTGATCCAACTTGTATCCGAGTGCATTAAATAATCGAAGCACATTCTTGCTTGCTTTGCTTTCTACCATACTCCTAACAAGAACAGAAATTTGCTCTGCACCAGCACCCCTCATTGCACCCCCAACATGTTTAACAGTCCTATATACATATACAATATACAAAAACGTTTTAATAAACATCCAAAACAACAATAAAACACACAAAACCGAATACAATTAGAAACTCCAGCTTACCAAGAAGGTTCAGCCTGCTCAAGATCACACAATAATCTGACTTCAGAAATACCATATCCTATAAAAAAATCACAGCATTAGCAAGGCAGAACCTAATATCTTGAGAATAAATTCATCACCATTCTTGTATTAAAAACATACCCAAATCAAAAATAGGAAAAAGGATTCATGATGCCATGAATTGTACAATGATTCAACAGAAAACTCGTTTACAACATTAACCCAACAAGGCAAAATGCTTAAATCACCCAACAAGCAAAAGTATACTCTACAGAGAAATATGAAGACTTACCAATATTTGGGTTACTTTTAAGGCAAATCTCATGGACCCTTAAGCGTTCTCTATGAACCCCACAAAGACCCTGAAGTAGAATTTCGAGTGCCTCAACATACTGCAAATCTCAAAACACAGCAACCCCCGAGTCAATTTACTTTACCAAATTTCCGAAATAAAGGAATAAGAAAAGAATGGCTTTCGGATGGGAAACTTTTACCTGAGTCTCTATAATTCCTTGAACAACGCACTCCATTTTTACAGCTTTTGTCTTCAGATTTAATTATTGGATTGAAATCGAAACGTTGAAATGCAACTGGCAAAGCTTCACAGAGAAACCCTTGTTCTCTCCTCCTGCTTCTGATTCGAGACTTTGAGTTGAGTTTGTTCTGTTAAATGGGCTCGATTTCTTTCATCACCCGGCCCGAATACAGAAATATGGGCTGAAACATGGAAAAGGTTATCCAATTGTAACTTTTGGTCTGTGACCCAACTAAAGCCCATTTGTCTTGGATTTAATTGTAATCCAAAAAATTTACTTCAAAGAGAGCTTTCTTCATAAAAGCAGGGGAAGTTTTGATGTAGTTTTCAAATTTAAATACCCAACAAACCCTCAACTTATTTGATTTGTCAAAATAGGTATATATATATATACTTCAGTTTGTTGATTTCATTTCACTTGATCCTTCATTCATTGTGTGAAAAGGAAAAATGGGTTGCACTCATTATGAAAAACTGGTCAACAAAAAAGGTCTTCAACTTCAAAAGTTTGGTAAAAAAGCAGTAGAAGCAATGCAGTTACATTAAATTCTACATAACCTGACATTTTTACTTAGTATATTTACAGCCTCTTTATTACTTGCTATATATCATTGGGATAGTAATTAGTAACAGGTGAAATTAGTTGTTCAAAGGAAGTAGGAAGTAGGAAGAAGGAAGAAGGAAGTAGCTACTAGCTACTTCCTTCAATTCAAAATTCCAACCTCAGTTTGACCATAAAGCTTGGTTTGGTCATTTTTTTTCTAATTCAGGTCATAAATTTGTTTTAGTTTTTCAAGCATAAGCCATAAAGGTTAAGCAATGGTAATTCTCCTTTCAAAACTCATCATACATATATATACACACAATTTATATATATTTGACACTCTGTTTTCATTTCAATAACACTAAACATTAAGGTTTGAGCATTAGAGATAAACATATCTATGTCTAATCCAAATTTGTTAGTATTAGTTTCTTCACAAACTTTTGAATTATTAGCTTTTATTACTAAAGTTTTGTTAATGTTCCTTTAAATGCAAAAACTGGAGACAGGGAGTTTCTTCCCCTTTGAGGTTTGACACAGCTCGACTTCGAATATAGACTATGTATTTATGTTATATAACTACTTCAATGCATGATTCAATGATTAATACTATATGGGATAATCAATACAAACATTCATCTGCTTAAAATTTTTGATGTGAGCACCTTTAAAGAGTAACATAAATTAAAAGCACATATCACCATTAAAAAAATGAAAGCACATTAGAAGTTTAATTGATTTAGGGACCACTGTATTAAAGGTGTAATTTAATAGGAGAACAGAGTCATAAGTAAAGAAGGGCCTACCTAGTAATTACAGGGCAACAAGAAACAAAACAAAGGGAATTAATTCAACATGATCAAAAACTGAGCTACACACCAAAGTTGTTGGCCCTCTTATCTGCTTTGTTTGTTAGAGGCTGCGTATCTATCTGTACGGATTTGCACTCCCATTTTTTCAATCCTTGGAATCTAATATGAAACTGCTTTTGCCGTTAAAAATGTTTTTTTTGTACTAATAATTTTCTTTCATTTCGTTTTATTTTCCTTCAATTTTTCCCTTCTTTTTTTTTCCCCCAATATATTCATGCTTTGAATATATCATTACATATATGGGGACCATTTTTGACAATGTTTTGGGCATGACAAATATAAACTAACATGTAATAATGAAAGAATTGAATTTGAACATGTTTGCAAGCATTTTGGTAAGTGGATGTGGATTGGAAGAGAAAGAAAATGGAAGGGAAGACATGAGAAAGAGATGGGTTGATTGCTTGGCCCCCACCATGAAAATCCCGAGAAGATAAGGAGGGAAAGGAAAATGCCAAGAAAATCATAAGCCTTCTCAGAATCAAAGGAGACAACATTGACAAACCATAATAATTATAATCCATATTCAATAGGGCAGCAAAAAGAGTCCAGAAAAAAAGAACTCACGGGCACTATTGCAAAATTGCAAACTTTCTGTACATTATTTTCATATATATAAATAAGATTTTAATATATTGTATACATTTAATGCTCAAAATCTGCAAAGAATCCCAGGAAGAACCCCACCTCCCTCCATCCTCCTATCTAAGTACTTTCTGATTATACTAACAGGGAAAAGTTTACAATAATTCCAAAGGCTTAAACCAAAATGAAGAAGAGTAGTGATTTCAGAATTCAGACCTATTGAAAGATTTGAACTTTTTTAATTACGGGTTGAAAAAGTGATTATTACAGCGGCATTTCCAACCGAGAGGCTTGTAGTTGGAGTATTGGTCACCTGATGGGTGAAAAAACTGCATGGAATTCGTGATTTTGCGGAAACCAGGTTGAAATTTGTTATGGCTTGGTATAGTTGGCACTTGCACCGCCATGCAAGGGTGGCAGCCGTTGCATTTATTGTGGCAGCTTGGCGGCGTTGATCCCAGCCTTGTTTTCTCCTCAAAAGATGAAGTACCCTGTATTTAAAACTAACCCATTATTCAAAATCCATCAAATTATAAGAACATGAAGAAGAAAATCAGATTGAAAATTGAAATACTAACCCGAGGGAAATTTTGAGGCTGAAGCTGGCGGAGGGAAGAGGCTGGAGGAAGAAGAAGAAGAAGGAAGCAGAAGGAAGTAATTAAAGTAGAGGTGTAAAGTAAAGTACTCATAATGAATATGATCATGGAAAATTTTTATGTAACCATGAGGTGTAATATATATGACAAAACCCAAAACTAGCTTTGACCAAAACCCAAGAAAGAAACTAATTAAAAAGATGGAAAAAAAATGAAAAATCAATGGAACACTAACTGCAAGAACATGGGAAACTATGACTTTGGCCCTGCTTCAAAGACAAGGCAAGAAAGAAGAGGAACTGAACTGGTTGAGTTTTAAAAGTAGGGAGTAATTTAAAAACTTTAAAAAAATGGCTAAGAATGAGAGATTGAGAAGAGTGGGTAGCAAGGAAATAAAAAAAAAAGGGGTAATAAATTTGGGGAAGAGGGTGGTGGGTGTGGTGGTCTGACTCTGAGCTCAGTGTTTGAAAGAGAGAGAGATAATATAAGGTAGAGGAGTGAAAGGAACAATACAGAAGGAGGCAAACAAATTGGGAGAATCCACATCAGAAACGGAAGGGGGGACCCAAGAACCCTATTTTTTAACTTTTACTTGATTGGGTTCTTAAGGAAGGGGCCTGACTAATTATAGCTGTTAAGAAAGCGAAAGGATCTTGTGATCTTGTGTCTCTCAATTTGGGTGAAATTAACTTGAATTTTTTTTTTCAAGCATTTAATAACTGCAGACTTCACTTTTTTGATTCCCCAAGTGTTCTAAGTTGGTGACTTGAAACAAAGTTTTAAGATTATGGGGTTTGACTGCGACTTGTTGTTGAATATAACACTAGTATCTTTCATTTTCGCAATGTGGAATGTTAATGAAAGAAAGAAACAAACAAGAATACAGGACAGTCCAAGCTGTTCCTCACAATTTGTAATCAATGCAGAATTTTATCCTATGTTTTATAGATATGGACTCACTTGAAAAATATTTTCCCATATTTATATAGTTTTATTCGTTTATTCCCCCTATAAGCTATAGTCACTGCAATAGAATCATAGGATAAACAATTATATATAAATATCATATATCAATAATAAGAAAAATACAATGCCAAGCTCTGTTTTCTTTAGATATCAGTTGGGAAGAAACTGGCTCATTTCTCTGTCCTTGAAGGTTAGGTGCAAGAACACTCACAAGTCACAAAAGGGAAAAATTAGGTCAACTTTCTGGATTTTTACATTGTAAATTTTCATTTCAGGATAGCTACAAACTTACAAACTGTTCCTCTACATTCTTGAGTCTTGACTTTTACATATGGCAGGAACAGGCCTGGCTTGGCCTGCAGGATGAGCTGCTAGGAACCTTATAAAAATAAAAACCTGACGATATTTACTCTGGTTAGCTTAACCTGGAAGGCTGGAACTGTAAAATCAAGATTCAAAATGACCTTACATAGCATATAGACAAATTCCCAGATTGAGAAACCCTAATTAATCTTGTTATCCAAGTAAATAACAGAAGAGATATTCAGATTACGACAAACAAAAAAAAAATCAGATAGTTTCATGAGTAAGATACGTGCCACAGTAACGCGTGTGATATGAAAATGGCAGCTGGCTGAGTTTCAAAGTACTGTAAAAACAGGGGCCCCTGCCCTGCCATGGCTTCTCTTTCTCTTTCTCTTTCTCTCTCTGTTTTGATTTTTGATTTTTGATTTTTTTGCAGCACTTTCCATCTCTACGTTTCCTGATTTGTCGCTGTGATTTTCTTCTCTGTTTGATTTTAAGCAGATACCCTCAATAGTCAATTTGCAGCAAACAGTAACAAAACATATACCCAAAACTCTCTTTCTTACCTATTTCTATATGTCGAGTTAAAAGAGATGAAAAGAAAATTCTTGGCAGTGAAAGTATTCTTTCGCTTTTGAGGTTAAAAGCAATTTGCCCAGTTTTTATCATCAGAAAAAAACTGTAATAAAAACAACAAAACTTTAATCTTGTTGTGTCTCTTTTCTGATAACCGGTTTGGTTACTTGCAATTATCACAAACAAAATTCCCATGCAGAGTCCAAAGACACTTTATCAGACTCCAGCCAGTAACACTCGATCGCTTACAAAAAATTTATGGGGAAATTATAATTTTTGTTAGGCCATCTTTTATGGAGTTAATGTAATAATTTAGGTGTAATTTTTTTCTTAAGTGTGAAAATATATTATAAAAAGAAAAGCTTTATGCTTATGATTAATGGGCAACTCTGGGTTGCTGCAGCTGCAGTAGACTTGTCATACCGACGGAGGTTACGTATGAGATCAGATGGTACGAAGCGGTTCACATGTAATCTGATGATCAGATTGATTCAACGGTCTTGATTTCCCCGCCAACTTTTTTCTTTCTTTTATTACATGTCACGTGGCGGGCTTGTTTGGTAATGGTTTGTTCTTCTAGCCTTCTAGGAACTTAGGAAGGCCACATTGCCCATTTTGCACCATGTTAATGAATACGGGCCGGGCCCTCTATACTAAATTCTACATTTGGACCCAACTCGATCCGTAACATTAAATTACTAAATTAAGTTAATTATACACAGTTTCCGTTGCAAATCGTTAATTATTACTATGACTTAGTGGATATACATAGAGTTGCCTGTATGGGTTGGGTTAGTGGCAGGAAGTGAGTGTAAGGTCTGCTGTAAGCATGATAATAGGTTCGAGTTCTTGAGTAAACATAAGGTTTTTCTAATATAGACTCTTACTTGTTTGCACATTGTATTATGAGCCACTATTGATACGTCCCACTATTGTCCATAGCTGTGCCCCTCGCCATGAGTCACTAGAGTCGATGACGCCCACCAAGAGATCCTTTTTTTTTGGGAAAAAAAAAGATATACAAAGAGACTTTATGACTTAGGAGTCAGCCATTATAACTGAGAGGGGTCTTGAACCGCTCATGTAAAATATATATATATATATATATATACAATTTTCTTTGAAAATCGTTAATTATCTATCAACTTTCAATCTTGGTTAATTCAAGTGAATCCATACTTATTTCCTCTTAGCAAGTCTCGTGAATAAAATCATCTTGGAGAAAGTTTTCATCCATATAGTAGACCTGACTGGCTGATTGAGTTAATAGAAACCCACCCTAAATTAAATTACTTGTATTTGAACTCTTAAGGTAGCTAGGCTAACTAATTTATTAATTTCATTATGGAATTGAGATTTGGGTACTCTTAAATGATTTCAACGTCTTGGGAAGTGGCTGACTTATGGGACTCTAATTTCTTGGCAATCTTACTATATTTGATATGGTGTATATATATCCATCCCATAAGTGAAAACAAAAATAGAATGTGAATAAATGCTGGTGTTTTTGTCAAGGGTGGTCCAATTAGTATTCCAACATTCATTGCATTGCATCCATCAAATATGGTGTGCAAAAATTGCAAAATAGCAGAGCAGATAGGCATATGCTTTTGTGGCGATAAAATATTGCTGATGGCACGGCAGCTGCATCTTTTTGTTGCCTATTGAAATGTTAATTAAGCACACTTCAATATGTAGCACCAAGTGTGCAGTACTTGCTTTGTATTGCTGTAGGGACCAGGGACCCTCCATGATGACTTTCTATAATTCAATTGCTCTTGGCCTGAGATTTTTAACGGGAAAACGAACTACAATATCTATCAGTCTCAGTTCAGTATTATATATGGATGATGGATGTCAACTTTGCAGTCCTCACTTCCCAGCTCCCAGCCAAAAACAACAATTACTTCTCGGAAGGAGAAGAAAAAAGTTCAAGTTTCCTAATCTTAATCAGTTTTAATTATTTGGCTTAAATTTCAATTTGGGGTTCGAAATTACGAAATTGTCAATTAAGGGTCTGGCACTTGAAAAAAGGTTATTTGAAGGTCTCACATTTTGTTTATTTAGATCAATTAAGGTCGAATAGGAAGATCATACCCTTGATTGATTTTTTTTAAAGTTCATATCCCAAATTGGGATTTTAGCCTAATTAAGTTGTTTCAACTTTCAAATGCAGTGCACCCTTAATAATACCATAAAATATTGTAACTTTTAGGCTCCCTTTGTTTGAGCAGTCCGGTGCTTATAAGCAGCTTATTTAGCTTTTGCTTTCTTAGATGCAAACAGCTGGCTGACGTGTCAAAGGAAAATATGGTGAAAAACTGCTTTTTTTCATCAGAGGGCTTCCCGTGCGGTGATTTTAAGCAGCTTATAACAGCTTCTGCTTATAAGCTAAGCTGAAACAAAGGAACCTTAGAGGGCTAATTATTTTAATAGTAATAACTCAAGCCTTAATAAGTAAGGACATTCATAAAATTACTGGAAACAAAGAGAATAGTATAAACTTTGAAATTAGTTTTTTTTTAACTATAAATTATAATATTTTTTTTGGCACCAAACTAACTATAATATGTTTTGAGAGTAAAAAAAAGTATATGGACAATATATAGTATCAACTATCAAGTATATATGGATCCATGACCATAAGTTTATTATCTTGGAGAAAAACTGCTTGTTGAATTTCAGGAAAAGAAAGGTGCAAAATTGAGATTCCATTTATTATTACCTTCTGAATTTTCACACATTTGGCCACTAAGAAAAGTGAATGGAGGAGATAGATATACGAATTACGAATACATTTGGACATTGGTGTCTTGTCTTAAATACAAACATGTAGTACAAAGATTCTAGCTAGGTATATGTATATTTTCCCTCCTTGATATTGATATTCTAACCACCTAGCACTTAGCAGTAGCATGTCCTTTGAAATATTTATATATATAAAAAAAAAAAACTAACAAAGCATGTCCTTTGAAATTATATGAACAGAAAAAGAGCACGTCCTTTGAAATTTTGCGCCTGTTTGTTTAATTGTTTTGGGGACTACTTACAGTGCAATTTAAAATATCTGCAGATTGAACCAATACATCAATGATTTTTCCCTTAATTTTCCTAATTTTTCCAATATCGAATTAACAAATGGTTTACATGACAAAATAACCCTTGAACTATCATAAAATGGACAAAATGGTCTCTGAATTTTTAATTGGGACAATTAAACCCTCTGATTCCCAATTTTGCAACAATTTAGCTCCTTCAAGGGCCATTTGGTCAAAGTTTGATAGTATTTTGTCCTTTGTCAAAGTTGGAGGATTATTTTGTCTCAATTTGGATTCATTTACTTCTTTTATTTCACATGACCAAAGTCCATTCAATAAGAGTCTAAATTGTCTCAAAATTGATAATTAAAGGACTTAATTGCCTTAATTGAAAGTTCAGGAATCATTTTGTGTCTTTGATGATGGTTTAAGGACCATTTGACCTATTAAGGCATTTACTTACAAATCATCTATCAATAGAACATTATAAGACTCAAATCCAAATGTGATCCACCAAAGTGCAAACTTGGCCCAAATCACTTAGCAAATGGATTTGAAAATGGGCAAGGAGGAAATAGCAATATTTTCCGAACATGTAAGCACCAATCAAGAGGCTCTTGTTTGACCCACACCCACACACCACCCGACACAAAGGCGCATTGTATTTCAACCCAAGTTGTCAGATCTTTTAGAGTAGTTGCCAGTTGCCACCCATCTCCCACTCTTTCCCAACAATCAACTTAATTACCTTCCTCTTTTATCTTTTGGTCGGAAAACAGAACAGTTACCTTTGCTTTAGTAGATTTTGGAATAGAAGAAGAATCATAAATGAGGACCATCTCTTTGTTCTTTGGAAGCAATGTGACAGATTTTAACTCAAATTTTGATTGGATGTTAGTTCAATTTTATCAAGGGAGAGGCTAGAAGTACTTGTACATCCCCATTAGGTACTATCAATATCCAACAAATAGTGTGTTATTTTGAAATTGGTAGTACACATTTAGAAGTGAGGGGATTTAGTAGTGTACTCAAATCATTCCACTTTTATTAATTGAGAAATATACTTGTTTGTAAGATGATAGAAAAGCTCTTATATCAATTCTATTCAGTCGAGTGAAAGAAATTATTTAATTTAGACTCATATACTTTCGGAACTATGTGTTTTCGAACTTGTTGTGTTAAGATTAGCCAGGTGTATGGTAGTAAAAAGATATCATATCCAAGTTTTATGGATAGAAAAAATAAATATCCATCAAAATTTTGGTTATGTGATTTAACGAAGTCAACTTCAGATTAGTCAAAATGTGATATACAAGACCATGCCAAGTTGACAAATACATGATTTGTAGACTCTTGAATTTTTTTTTTTTCATTTCATCTAGTATCCAGAGATTTGATCTAACTAATTTTCCAATCATGCACTACCAATTTTGAACTTTCTAAAAGCAATCAAAATTAGAAGCTTAATTTTCTCACAGTATCGCTATCATCTAAATCTTCTCTTGGGTATAAAATCTAAAATCTATGAACTCAAAAGAAAAGAGAAAAGTTCAGACAAAACAGACAAATGGATATAAAGACTCTAAAAGATAATATACTCACCCTTTTCTTACAAAAAGAAAAAAAATACTAATAAAAAAAGTATTTCTCTACCGCCAAGCAAACCCAGAAAGTACTAAGCAGCAGCATCCTACCAACAGTTGAGTTAAGACTGTTTAACTCAAAAAATAAGGAAAATACTAAATGATTAAATTAAATAAATTAAAACCCAAACATTTTTTTCATTCAATTATTTTACTTTTCTTTCACGTTTCTCTCACTTTCTCTCTTTTTCCTTTTTTTGTTTGCTTCTTTTTATTTCTCTTGTTCTTTCTGTAGTCTTCTACTGCTACTTTAGCTCTACTCTCCCTCTCTCTCTCTTTCTCTTCTTTCAGCTCTCTCTCTCTGTTTAACCTTTGTTTCTGGCGGATAAACCGGGGTGTTTGCAGATCCAGGAAAACCCAACTTCTGGTAATATCTTTTTATTCTTATTCTTTCTTTCTCTTTTTTTCTTGCTATCTGTAAAGTGTGTAATCTAGTACACATGTCCATTTTCTTTCATCTATAATCTATTGTCAGTTTTACTTTTTCTTGCAAAGGAAATTTTCTTTCTTTTTTGTGTACAGTGTTACTGCATTGACTTATTTAGTGTTGTTAATTCGGATAAGATGATGTAAATGTTCTTGGTGCTCCTCTCTGATCTATATTTCTAAGCATTGGGCTTCTTGGGTTGTTGGGCTAAGGTTCTGCCCCTGTTTTGTTAATCTGTTTCTTGTTCTTGTTGCATAATTGGTTGTTTTTAGCTAAATCTTGATCTGGGTTCGGTATATTTTCATAGTTTTGTGATCAATGTGGCTGGAATAGGAAGCTTTGAAATGTTTTCGGATTTGGGTTTCTAGATATTTGTAAAGAGTATAGCTTTTGGTCTCAAGTTATGGTTTTTATTCCTGGGTCTTCATTTTCAATCTTTTTTCTCCTTGAGGCTGGCCTCTTTTACTAGGAAACTCAGATTTTATTGATTGTTTATTGTTAATGACTTGTTTCTAGTGTTCAAAATTGTGCTTTTGACCCCCTGTCATTACTATTTGACATTTGCATTTGTATTTGCTAATGGCTTAGGCCTCATTTGCATTGCCTTCTGATGAGGAACATGCATCATTAGTAATTTATTTTCTAAGAGAAGATCATGGTTGATTCTCAATCCGTTTCTGTCATCCTTTTCATTTTAGATCTTGTGTAATTTCACTTAATTATAAAACCATTTTTATCTTTTACTGTTTGCAGCTTCAATAATTGGCTATGCTTTAGCAGCAAGGGAAGCAGGGTTAGATGGAAGGGGATGGCGAATTCAGACGCTGGGATGAATTGATTCCAGATGCACTTGCTTTGATTTTCAAGAATCTTTCACTCCAGGAGATACTTACCATTATCCCGGGGGTCTGCAAATCATGGCGGAAAGCCGTTACAGGACCTTATTGCTGGCAGGACATTGACATCGAGCAATGGAGCCAACACTGCCGGCCTGAGACTCTTGATCGCATGCTTCAAATGCTGATAAATAGAAGCTCAGGTTCACTCCGCAAGCTCTGTGTTACCGGTCTCCCTAATGACCGGAGCTTTTCATTCATTGCAGATAAGTAAGGACATAACATGTTGCCATCTATGTCTCTTATTCTATGTTCTGTTTTGGCATGAAAGTAAGGGCATAATATGTTGCCATCTATATCTCTTAATTATATAGTATTATGTTTGGGTTGAAAGTTATCACATGTGCAATTCATAATAACTGGAAGAACTGAAAAACACTATAGGTTTCTATATGAAGCTGCTTCATAAATTATTTGATGAGCTCTACTAAATTTTGATTCCTCACAATCTGTTTAACAGGTTAATTTTTTTTAAAGGGCTGTATTGGGTATAGCTTGGTACTGAAAGATTACTAAACCCTAAACAGAGCACATAATTAACAAGGATGAAGTTATTGTAATTTTCATTGTCCCATGATATTATTGAAGTTCTGTGTTTTGAATATCATATTGATGGAGCAGGGAACAATATAAAAAAGTTAATGACAAAAAAATCTGAAGAGGATTCTAAGATCAGTGGTGACTTTCTGTTTTGTTTTGTGACTTAATTATGGATATTGTAAATTGGGAATTGCTTCATTTACTTTTATTTTCCCCTGCTTCTAGTGCCAAATCTCTTCAGACTTTAAGGCTGCCAAGAAGTGAAATAAGTGATTCAGTAGTGGAAGAGGTTGCAGGCAGGCTTTCGTCAGTAACTTTCTTGGATGTTAGCTACTGCAGGAACATCGGAGCTCCAGCCCTCGAAGCAATTGGTAAGCACTGTAAGTCATTAATGGGGTTGAGGAGAACAATGCACCCTCTGGAGGTGATTGACAAGCAGTCTCAGGATGATGAGGCCCTTGCCATTGCTACCACAATGCCAAAGCTCAAGCAGCTTGAGGTGGCATACCTGCTTATTAGCACAGAAGGTGTGCTCAAGATACTTGAAAACTGCCCCGAGCTCGAATTATTAGACGTGCGAGGATGTTGGAATGTGAAGCTAGATGATAATTTCGTCAAGAAATTCTCACGGCTGAAGGTGGTTGGACCTCTTGTTGTGGATTATTTCGGGATGAAGGGCTGGGATGATTGTTCGAATTATTCAGGTTCATCTGGTTACTTGGCCTGGGACTTTGTCGCTGGAGATGTTGGTGTTGATTATGATGATGAGATTTCTGATGGGGATTGGGAAGACGATCATAGTATGGAAGATGTGGAAATGAGGTTCTATGACGGTTTTGATTTGGATAATGCTGCATTTGACTGGCCGCTCTCCCCCTGAGGTATGCCGGTTGTATTTCATAAGTAATTTGCATAATTCCATTGACGGTGCTCGGTCAATGATCTCCACCACTGTTTGGACCTGCTGCGGTGATTCCCTTGTTGCAGCCACTTTGCTATGTACAAACATTTGTGTTTCTAAAATAGTATATAAGGCGAGTTCTTCTGTGAGTGTTTGTAATAAAAACCTTTAATCTTGTAACAAAAATGTTTTCTTCCTTTAGTAATTGAGATAATAGACATCTCATAGCGTTTTACATGGTCTTGTATTGTCCCTACAATAATTATAAAATTGGAAGTGGGATTTGTAAAGATGGTCCAAATTAGTGTGTTTTGGTGACTTCCATGGAATATCAAAGAAATTGATCAGATTATGACAGAAAGTTAGGATTGCCTTTTTATCTTTTGACTTCTGTGCATGCTTTACGTTTATAATAATCAACGAAAGTATATCAAAAGGTCAATTTTGAAGATTGGAAGAAAAAAAGAACCCATGCTTTGTCTGTCAAAGCCTTTTCCAATGCTTCATCATTAAGCCATTTGAAAATATACCCAGAAAAAGCAGTGAAGAAAGTGCAATTCCCTTATAAACTCATTATGCCAATCCTTTAATATGGTATGTTTTGATCTATCTGAAATATCATTTTGAAGCATCTGATTCGAAAATGGCTGCTTTAATTTTCAAACACCATAGATAAGCAAGCATCTCTCAATCTGAATCATCTGAATGGTTGATAGTGGAATTCCATGTGGGCAGAGGTATTAGATAATGACAAGTTTAATTTCACTGATGTATAAATCAATGGAGGTACACAAATCAACACATGTGAAATATGGCTAAAAGAGGAAGATCTAAGTAAATCTTCTTCAAATTCCTAAAGAAAAGTGATTGAGAGGGAAACTAAAAGCGAAGCACAACTGTTCTGTTCTAGCTAGTGAGATCTCATCATCATGCATTTATGCTGCAACTGACATCGACCAATCAACCTAGAAATATTAAATTCTAAGATGTTCATTTAGTACTTAAGACAGTTGGATCGATAGAGATCTTCATTTACAATTACTGGTGGAATACTCCATGTTCCAAGAGGGTGTCCCGAAATCTTGCCACCTGAAAATTTGAAAGTAAATTCATGAGTGGATCCAGAACAACAATGTCGAACTTACAAATAGAACATGTGATGTTAGCGTATCACCTTCTTTAGTGGCTTCTTCGCATCTTCTCTGGTATTTTGAGGACAGCTGAGGATTCAAAGCTTTCAATAAATTGTCGTACTTCTCTTCGGCATCTGTTATGTATTTTGCCTGAAAGAACATTTTTCTGTCAACCGAGGTAAGGAAAGAACCATTTGTGTAAGAATTCATGTGTGAGCCTAGTCCTACTAACTGTGATGGAGTTAGTAGATAATTCAGTAACAGAAAGAACCCATGATATTTAATGAGTTTGAGATTAAAAGTTATTTTAAGATATAAGGAGAAACTAAAATCCAATGATCCATCCATTAATACCACACTTCACTATCATAGTCCAACCTTAAAGCCTAATGAATTTCTTTCCAAGAATAATATCATACTCACCAGCATAGCTGGGGCCCTTGAAGGTCCATATATTTTGACAAACATGCGCAAAATGTTGAAACTATTTTCTAACACGTCATCCTGCAATGGATGCCACAAAAGTTGTAAACAAAATGGATAATGAAATGGAATGTGTAGTCAGAACTAAGAGAAGCCATCAGAGTCCAGAGATAAAAAAAAAGTACCTCGTAATCAAACCTGGAGAATCATTATATCGTTTGTGAGTTGAGTAAAACTGACAACATACTTGCAGCATATTATTATGAAAATGAATGATAACATCAGTTACCAAAAACAATGAAAGAAAAGGAAAAGGAAACCAAAAGCGGTTGACACATTGAGTGTGGTGGAGCACTTGTGTAGGTTCCATTGGAGAGAACATGCACAAAAGTGGAGACTTGAAAGACTTATATGCATTTTCCAGCACTCAAGTAGATGCTTGGATTGCCAACAGTTACATGATCCCAAATGGAAAGTGTCTACACTCACTGTCGAAAACCACTTACATATAGGTATAATTGGAAAACAGAAAGGAAAGACACTTACAGGTCGTCTGATATTTCTACCAGGAATTCGGAGACTGATAGGAATTCCATGTGCAAGTCATTAACCTTTACAATAACTTCAAAGAAGATACATTTAGTCTCATGTAACATGCATTACCAGAAATGAATTATAGACTGCATGCTATATATCATTAAAAAAAAAAGTTAAAGAGACATTTGGGTATTATGTTGTAAAATTTGAAATGCAGATTGCAGAGCATTTGTAAGCTGCTTCAGAATATCAGATCTGCTTGTTGTTTAAAGAATGAAAATAAAAAGCCACTTTTATTAACTTTATCACAAAAATGACTGAAAAGCAGAAAATGTAATGCAAGAACCATTGTACGCGCTCTGGCAAAACTTGAATAAAATCAACTATAACTTAACAGCAACCAACATAGCAAATTATGACACCATGGAGTCATCACTTTGTAAAGTATTAAAGAACAACATATTGCTTTAGACATCTCTTTTACCGAACACTCCTAATAGCGATTGCATCTTAGAAGCAGGAATGTTAGAATGTCGATATGGTACACGAAACACAACAAACGTTTTGCTATGCACAAACATGCAAATGTTTAAACAGGCTGATAGCGGATTACCTCTTCTCCTCTCAACTGATATAGAAGAAGATTCAGCACCCGATAATCAAACGACTTTAGATGAATTGCCCTCATTACATCTTCCACAGATATCTGTGCAAAAGCAATTTTCATTTCTCTTAGTTGGTTAGACATAAGAATAAACTACAAGCTCAATTATTTAAGCAAAGCAGTGAGGATAAAGGTGGTATATTTCACCTCCATTTTGCACATTAGTGCACAACATAGCTTTCTTTCCAAAGCCCAGTACTCTTCTCCAGAGCTAAGTTCTTCTCTGATCCTAAATACATTGCACAAAACTAAATGAATCACATTACTCTATCAGTCTTTCTGTCCCCAACCCTTTTCCCAAAAGATAATAGCATAGCAATATAGTAAAAAAAAGGGGTACCTCTCAGTAAGGAGTCCCCGACATTCAAGTAAATTTAAAAGTGGACTGAATGGATCCTTTTCAAACACATCTGCAGCCCAACCATGATGTTTTACCTGTACCACAGAATGAATTTCATTGGCCTATAAAAGTTCCTGATTAGGAAATTGACCTCTGAACTAGTTCTGCAGAAATCTCAGCATTTACCTTCTCAAATCCTAGGGCAGTAACCCCTTCTGTTGGTATATACGTTATCTTCTCATTCAAATTATCCAACTGCATAAACAAAATTATAGGTGCTGAGAAAAGAAACAACAGCCGTGATATATTAGATCATTCAAAATTGAGTACGTGCAATCCTACATGTCATGTTCCCAAAAGTTAAGAGATGAATTCAAAGCTTACTTCTAGGGAAAATTCAAGTATCCTAATAGAAGTATATAAAAGGGTAAAAAAGGTTCACCCAATTCAAAAAACTTCCCAAAGATTACTTTTAAAGCCAAACAACTAGCTCCAAGGAATCAATCGAAATTAACATGATACGGACACCACCAGATTAATGTAACCATTAGTTCAAAAATGACAATTTTCTTCAAATGTAGATTGTTACCTGATAAATATAGCTTTCAGTAAATGAAAGGACAGGAAGATATTTGAATACCATTTGAGGAATGTTTATCTCCATTCCATGAAACATAAAATATGATCTGCACTGCAAACACTATCATAACATCACTGGTTGGCATCATTCATATATAGAATAGAACAAATATGTCTGAGAAGTGAGAACATATGCAAAATTTTCCCACCACCATTCATCCATTTCATCACCATTAAAATTATTAATGCATCGGATAACCATTAAATTATACAACACAATCCAATAGTGATTTAGAACTGTAAAACTAAACACCACAAAAGAAAGAAAAAATCCTTTTCGAGTGCTTACGAAATCCTCAAGTGTAGAATTTGCTCGCTCCATTGCTTCAAGCCCCACCATTGCTACCTCTTCACGGTTAATTTTCAGTGAACCACAATCCCTCTTATCAGGCGCATTCTCCTTAGAATCTGCCAAATAAAAAATTCAAAAACATAAAGTCCAGCACTTTATAATCCAACTTTCTTTTTCTCAAAAGAGGGAAAATAAATAAAAATTGACCTTTTTCATCAGCTTCCAAGCTAACCCATTCTGATGCTTCTTCCAAAAAGGTAGCTGAAATCTGCCATTTTGAAAACAATAAGCAAAACAGGGGACGAAAGGGAATTCAAATTAATGGGAATTGATGGAAAATCTTACTTTTGGCATATATTCAGATATTAAACTGCACTTGTTTTCTAGATTGAGTTCACCGCATGGCTGTAACTACAAAAGGGTAATAATAATATTTTCGAAATTTTACTTAAACTGAGATTATAAAGGAAAAATTGAAAGGAAGAGAGAGAGAGAGAGTACCAAGAGAAGGATGAGACTGGCGAGAAAGCGATTAGAGTCGTTAGACGAAGAAGAATTAAAGTTACGAGATTGCATGAATGTGAGAGTTCTTTGAAGTTGCTCTAGCTTCCTCAGTTCTTCCATTTTTGATTCTCCTGTTTCTTCTATTTGCTTTGTTTTTCGTCTTCTACAAATTTATAACCTTATATAACAACGACGACGTTTTTGGAGACATAGAATAGAATACACTTTCTCCCATTTACAATTGTTTCCAGGCCCAGCAAATGAAATTTCATTTTTAGTCATTCATGATCTTTAAATTTTTAGAACTCTTCATTAATATCTCTATATTCAAGATTTTGTGTTTACTTTCAAAAATAAATCTCCAAAAACAAAAAAAGTTTTCTTGAATTGTTAAGAAAAGAAATTACAAGTGCAATTTGAAAGCAAAAACATATATGGGGGCACAAAGTAAGAACTGAGAAGGTTACCAACAATGTGTAAACAAAAATCTGTTTCCGAATATTTTGTTATAAAATTAAAGAAATTACAACAACAAAACAAAAAAGTGGTAGAATGTTTGGTATGATTAACAGAATAGTATCCCATACAAAGAAGAATTACAAATACAATCTAAGCACTTCTTTCACCTCGCCATGTCTCAATGCTCCGCAAGGAATAAGCACATCTCCCATTGTATTTTATTGTTGATTTTTATCCCTTTCTAGGGATCCATCTTTAATTGTAGCATGCCTGCAGAGTCAAAGAAACAAGGCAATTTACTGGCAAAAAATGTTTATGCCTAAACAAAGCTCTTGCAGCATCTATGGGAGTCCATGCGCCTTTTGTAAAGAAGGTGCAGACAAACTGGCATCATCATGCTTTTAATTACACACATTGCAACAACATTTACTGCATCAAAATCTCATGTTCTGTCATTGCCAGATCCCTTTCTTGTACTTAAAGGTTGAGTCTGATGGGATTCCACTTGTTTTGGCTCCTCACTAAATTTAGATGATTCAACTGTGCGTTTCTCTTGAGTAGGTTCCTGCTTGTCTTCAAACAACTTCCCCGACTTTCCAATTGCAAGGATTAACTCAAGTTGTTTTTGCTGTTGCTCCTGTACATCCATTCGAATATTTGAGGTTAAGTTACTTTAAAATGACAGTGAATCTATTCACAATGATAAATCATGCACTGAACTAAGCACTAACCACATGTTGAAGATCCAAAAACCACAGAAATGTATTATTATTACTAAGTACTAGTTCTTCAGAGTACTAGTCAAGACAATAACATCGGTGTAACACTTCAAAAAGAACATCATGTAATCTAGTTTTCTTGCAATAGTATCACAGGTTATGTACTATCTATTGGATTTAACTTCTAAGAGGCTTTGCTAAATCCTAGCAACAAATCTTTTAAAGCCTAAAGCCACCCTAAGAGGGACAAAGAAAAGCTTTATAGTATCTTACTCTTTCAAAACCCTACACAATAGTAGAAAGAAAATTGTATACAAATCTCAAAACTACTAGACAATCAAATGAGCATCATATTCCATAAGAGTTCAGAGGGGTCCAAAACAATGCAAAAATGTTACCTGCATTGCCAGCAGAACTTTCTGAATTTCACCAAGCTCCTTTTCCAAGATGTCCTCTTGCACTGCTAATGCTCTGGTAGCCTCAGAATTCTTTTGAGCCAAAGCAGCAGTCTTCAGACACAGAAAACTGGTTAGAAAGTTGCTAATATAAGAAATCAAAGTGAATTACTCTATACAATTTAGTAGCAATAGTTCGTCTTCCCAATTAGCACGCAGAGCAAGGATATAAGATCTTCAATAACTAATCTCCATCAAAGTCTTCATTCTATGACTAACTCTATTCTGAACTTACAGAAGTTAGGAGATGTATGTTTCATGAAAGTATAAGGTCAGACATTAGTATCTATCAAGATAGTTTCATCAACTTAGTATAATTGGAAACATTTATAAATGCAGCACTCCCCAAAACTTTCTACAGTAATTGTTTAACAGGCTGTTAAGTAACATTTACTCATACTTGATCGATACAGAAATTTTGGTGGATAAAGAAACATTTAGCTCAAAATCAAAATGCATTCCATTTCCCATTATTGTTCTTTCAATCTCTTCAAGCCCTAAGTGAAAGCTTAACCTTAAGGAAAAACCAGTAGAATAAATGCCTTATTCAGTATGATCTATTACCTCGGCAATAGGGTCTTTCAAAGCCTTCCTTGTAACTCGAAACCGAATCCCCAACTTCTCAAGTTGCCTAGACAAAGCTCGAATGATTGTAGCGGAGCTCCTCATATCCTCCTCCAATTTCTCGATCCTCTCAATCAAATTTAAGTTTCCCCTACCCTTCACCGTTTCCACACAAATCCTCCGCCACTGCCGCCTCCTAATCCACGCCCCGATGGCAACCCCACCTACCAATCCTACGGCTCCGAACACCATAAGACCCCTCCAAATTCCGCCCAAAACGATACCTTTCCATCCCAAAACAGCATAAACAACCGAAACAACAGCCGAAGAAAAAATGCACAAAAACTCAGCGAATGAGAGAAAAGAATCTAAATTGAAATCATTAAAATCTGGGTTTTCTTCTGGTGAGGCAGCAATTGAAGAATCGGAATCGTAGGCTTTGAGAATGAAATGGGAAGAAGCGCGCAGGGTGGATTTGAAATTGAGTAAATTTCGGGTCCGGAAGTGTAAATCTTGAGAATTCGAGATGGATAAGCTGAGATGGCGGGAGGTGATTGGAGGGAATGAAGTAGGGTTTTTAAGATAGGTCTTTAATAAGCGAGGGGGTGAAGGCGTGAAGAGATTCTGGAACACGATTGACATTGTCGTATTTTGAGTTAAAAGTCGTCGTTTTGAATTTCTGTTAAGATTTTTCACGGGATTGAATTGAAAGGGAAGACATTGTTAGGGTTCTTTAGGTGTGAGAGAGAAGGAAGATGGCGATGAATTCAATGGTTTGGCGCGCGTAGGTTTATCCGTGCACGTTAGTGTACGGAAGTTGAAATGAAGTTAAAGTACGCCGGGGAAGAAGATGTTAGGTGAACTTTGCGCACTCACCGTAATAAGACACGTGTTTAACATTGGAATGGAATAGGTTATATAGCCCATTGGCCCAGATATAACAAAAAGGATTGTATGGGCCATCTTTTGGGCCGCAGCGGATCACAAGATCAGACCCATAAAACTGCGGTTTCATTTGGGCTGATAAACTTAAATCGCATTTTCCCCCCTTTCTGAGACTGAAAAGTGAAACCTATCTATCTACGTGAAAGAAAAAAGAACAAGAAAAAAGAGAAAAAAGTGAAACTAACAAGGCGCGATATGATGGACGCAAAGGCAAAGCTGTTAAAATTCAAATCGTAAACGAATGAGAATCGGATTCACTCTACCTCAGATAACCTGGCGCCGACATTACCACTCGGAGGCTGTGTATCCTCGAAGTACCTGAAATCGACATCGATGAATTAAGGAATTGCTTCGGACAAGAACTTGGAGAGAGCGGCATCGATCGGCAGTCTCTCGGCCTGGAGAGGATCAAATTGGAGAAGATCGTCGTTGAAGCTCGAAAGATTAGAAGGAGGCAAGTGAGGGGTTTGTAGATTGAGAAAGCTTAGGGTTTCCGATGGAGATTGAAAATGGTGAAGTAATCGGTGTCGAGAAACCGAGTTCGCATCGCCGATGGTGTGTACGAGTTTGATACAGGTGAGGAGAGAAACGTTTGTGTGGGAAATAGAATCTGAATTAGCGATTCTTCTGTTTTCTTAATTAATTGGTTCATTTGTGTTTAAAATGCTAATTTTTTGGGAAAATATTATGTTAGTGGTGTATTTGTATTATCAGAACCCTAGTGTGAGAAATATTGAAAAGCCTTTCATAATTATACAAATCCCCTGAATATCTTCCTTTTAACACAGTTGTTCACTGGCTGATTAAATTTGTATGAAGAAGAAAGCATGGCAAAAGGGAAAAAGGGAAAAAGAAAAGATATTCCAGCTTTGGTTTTTTGTAATATGTAATTGGCTAGTTGAGCTCAAATTATGAATTTTCTTGTTTAGCATCCAAAACCAACGTTCTGTTCCCCTTTTATATTTAGAAGAAGTAATGCATGGGAGAGCTTTGGATAACTTAATTTAATTGATAAAAGCTATTGTGTTTTAACAGTTTAAATCGTGAATGGAGTAGACGGAAAAGATGAAAAGGGAAGATGGTAATTAGACAGAGGAAGAGATTTGAAACCACAAAGAGTGGGTTTACATGTGCTTATGTGCATTTACAGTCTTTGTCGCACATACATGTGCTTATGTGCAGTGCATTTACATGTGATGGGTATCTAGCGTGTATGAAGTTCCTGCCATAAGGTACTGTGGGTCACCTCATATGCATGAAGGTAATGTTTTCTTTACAGCCTTTACATTAGAAGTTAGAATGGTTCTTGTTTATAGACACTATGATCATATTTATGCATGTTTTAATTTACTTTCTTAGTGGTAATGTCCTCATTTTCAAGTATTTTCACTTTCTTTTCTGGGTTCTAAATTTGCAGGTGTAAGAGGGCCCATGTTCAACAACTTGATAAGAATGTGCAATGGTTTAGACTTCAGATTATCTGCTGGGAGTGGTACTCATTTTCTTCCTCAAATTCAAAGGCAAATATATGTTTAATCTTTTATCAATCATTGTGCCAAAAGCACTGAAGTAGGTGCAGATAAGATAAGTGAGCTTAAGCCTTTGTTTGGTTGGATGGGTGTGGAGGGGTGTAGTGGGTTTTGGAGGGGTGGGTCTTTGTTTGGTGGGAGGGGTGAGGCTTTGGAAGGGGTTTGGAAGAGCCATTAAAACTCCTCCAAACCCCTTATATTGGACTCCTCCAAATTGGGGGAGTTTGGAGGGGTGGTTGTTGGCCCAAAATTTTATGGACAAAATTGCCCTCATAACATTAATGTAATTCCAAAATTAACTTTGTGAAAATTAATCTTATTAATTTCTTATTAATTTATTATATGTCAAGATGGAAATTATATTTCATATTGATGCTATTATATTATTATTATTATTATTATTATTTTGGCTAGAAGATGGAAATTATGTTCCATATTATTAAGATGAAATTTATATTTCAATTATAAATTATCATGTTATATTGAAGATTTTTTTTTTGCACACATTTTATTTTTAGATATATAATAAATTAGAAAGCACATTCTAGGAGAAATAATAAAATGTATAAAAAAAAATTATATTATTACTTACTTCCTATACATAAGGGTAAATTGGTAAAATATACAAAAAACTCCTCCTAACCCCTCCTCTCAACCAAACACAAAACATGAGAACACCCCTCATTACCCCTCCTTACTCCTCCGTTAAACCAAACATAAATATTTAAAACTCCTCCACTCTCCTCCCCCTCTCTACCCCTCCCCACCCCACCCCTCTCCTCCTTCATGTTGATGATCTGATGACTTGTGCAAAATTTCAGGTCGGGCTGAATAACTTTCAGAAGATTGATTTTGTCGATCTTTACTCCCTTAGGGAACTTTTGCCTTATCCCTGAAAACTACTGGCACTGTAGATTTCCACTTGTTCATCAATTTTGAGAACTCACACAAAAGATTTGGCATTCTCAGAACTTTAAATGACAGGTTTGATCATACTTATATTGTTGCAAGTTTATGGTTTTGGAAGACACTATGTTTTTCATATTGCTTCTGTCAACAGGTGAGCCCTTACGACTTTCTACAGGCAGTGATGAATTCCGGTGATTAACTGTTTCGCATTGGAGTGCAGTCTGAGGCAGTTCAATATATGTGATGGCTTCGTGGAACTTTAAAAAATAGTAGCAGCATCGTACATAAGTGCTTTCAGGTTCTAATTAAAATCTCTAACTCATTATAGATGTCATAATTTTGTTTTAGGCTTTTAGCATTGTGTTTAAGGCATTCTATTGTGCTTGTTTTGAGCAAATTGCTGTTTTTTTATTTTTACTTTTGATTTGTTTTTCAATCCATAATATTGAATTGAGTTAAAAGAAATAATAAGAATGAGATGAGACTAAAAAAAGGAGGAAAATATATTGTGTGTCATTGGCTCGGCATTAGCTCAGCATAAACTTAATTAACTTGATATGTTTTGCTTTTTCTATGCGTCGGTATATTCTTTTGAAGAAGTTCTGATTCTAGGTGCTACAAAATAGAAGTCTCTTGTAAATTTTGTCTCTAGCCTTTCAAATTGTTAAAACTGCTCTGCCTTTGGGTATGTACGTCCATTTGCTGGTACATGTATCTGAAGTGTATGTTCTGATGGAAATGCTGGGCTCATGCATTAAAGTTTTGTCTCTAGCCCAATTTAACTTGTCACATTGACATCTATGAAGGATTAGTACACCTGCTTCCCCACTTTCTCCAATATGAATTTAGCTATTTACTGAAGCGTAAGAGATACTGTTTATTTGAAATTTACTTACATCTGTACGCTTGTAGCTTGTGATATTTGGTTCTATTTTGAGAGACTGTTTTTTGTTAATGGGTATTTTGCTGCAAGATTTCTTTCTTTATTTTTTCGGAATGAAGAAATCTTTCTTTCTTTCTTTAATTTTTGTAGTGACAGCTACTAAATGATTTTTCTCCCAATGTTTTTGTTACCTATTTGTTTCTGTAACAGGATATCAAACTTAATAAAATAACAGCTTTATCTTTTCCCATCAAATTTACAATTCAATTGTTTCTTTCTTTGATGCAGACCTTGCCCCTTGAGCTAACACAGTTGCCGATTCTTGAGAAAATTAATTTGATAATAAGAAGTTAAACATTAATCTTACCACCAGAGATTGGTGAACTGAAAACCTTAAAAGTACTCGGGGTTGATTACAACATGCTTGTTTCCGTTCCAGGTAAGCATGATCTTTCATTTTTCAACTATCTCATTTTCTTGTATCTCCGAATCGAGTTCCAAGCTTGCCATTGATGTCTCTTATCACGTGCCTATTTCTCACAATTCTGTTTGTAATTTATGAGCAGTGGAACTGAGACAGTGTGTCGGGCTGGTGGAATTATCATTGGAGCACAACAAACTTGATCATCCTCTTCTTGACTTCAGGTTACTTTATTGTCAATCAACCTATTATCAAAGCTGTGTGTTTAAATAGTTTTTTTTTTGGTCTAATGTTTTTCTCCAGTTGGATGGCAGGGTGATGGCTGAGTTACAAATTCTAAGGTTATTCAGTAATCCACTCGATTCTTGCCTGAGATCTTGCCATTGCACAAGCTTCATCACTTGTCCCTTGGCACTATCAAGATTGTGGCTGATGAAAATCTCATTGAATATGCTAATTAAGGTATCAATGAACACTAGCTTTTCGTCTGCCCTGCCTATACAGTAGTGTAGATACATTTACTACAAATCTGTTTTGTCGATGTGCTACAGATGGACAATAGTTCTTATTTTGGTGCATCTAGACACAAGCTGAGTGCCTTTCGCTCTATATTCCGTTTTTTGTCTTGACACCACCCTTTGCTAGCCTCTGCACTGGCCAAGATAATAATGCAAGACTAGTGGATGTGGACCTGATAAGCATGGTAAGTAGTGACAACCACCATGTGGTACAGTGGATTTGTAATCCTTTCGTAAGTGACATCCCTCATGTTTATCTTTCCTTACCCTTTGCTAGTTGTCCACTCTTCTTATGGTTCTCATCTGTGTTAGGTTGAACAAGCCTGATCTGCTTTATCTACTCTTGGTGGAGATGTTTTTGTGGCCATGCAGTTGATGAAATGTGACATCATGCATCCCATTGAAGTCTCATGCCCCAGAAGAACTGGTTCCCACGCTGCAGGTTGTTGTTACATTGGCCTTTGTGTCTGATACCTTTGCTCAGAAGATGCTAAACAAGGATGTGTCCTGTGCCCATGAAAACCCAGAGGTACCTTCCTGGTCTTAATTGATAATTTGTTTGACTAGTTACATGTCATTAAACCTTTTTTATCTACTCAGATGGTATTCTTATTGTTCTTGCTTAAATAAACCTTTTAACCTTTAATTTGTTTTACCTTTGCTATAGATGTAAACCGCTGGCAAGATGGTGCTATAGTGGCACACAATCCAAGTATCTTTGCCATAAGAGAAGAACAACTTTTGTGGCCTGATACAAAAATTGACTGTCTAGTTTCAATTAGTTGTGGCTCCTTTACCTACAAAGGTAACTTGGGTTTTATCTTTCTTCTTCGTGTGTGGCACCGTTTTACATGGCTATTTATGTAGAACAGCAGGAAATTATGTCCAGGAAATTAGAAGGACCATTCATGTTTACTTTACTTCTCCAATGCAGTCTGGGCAGTGTGTTTTTGATAGCTATCCCTATGATATACGAGCTTTACTGCTTGCATCAATACCATTAGTTCTGCCTATGACCATGAGCATATGTGAACTTTTTGCCCTTACCCTGTATTGTAGTAGGATGTAGGCATTGGAAGTCTCTTGCGATATTAGTCTGTTTTATATTTCAATAATTGATTTATTGTATGAAAATTGGCTAAGCTTGCCACAGTATTCAATTACATTCATCAACTTTCTTTCTACTTTTTGAACTTTTAGAATCAGAATGACAATATTTTTCTCAGGGCTTTGATAGAGAAGGAAAGTTGAGACCTATCTGTGGTGGTGGGCGATTTGATAGATTACTTTCAACTTTTGGTGGGGAGGACATTCCAGCTTGTGGCTCTGGGTTTGGTGATGCTGTCATTGTCGAAGTAAGTTAATGCTTATATCTAAATAGGTTGAACTTCATTTACTTTCAATTGATTTCTCTTGTTTTAAGTGCAGGAAGGGGTATTAGGTGGTAGTGATGACCTCATGTTTGGTAGAGATAATCAAGCTGCCAGTGGTACCTTATGCCTTTCTCTTGTTTCTTTTTTAGTAATATAACTCTAATTTGGTATTTGTTTACATAAAGGAAAAGTGCTGCCAACAACTATTCTTGGGACTCCACAATCTTTTGATGTAGAACCATCACAACCTGAGACAAAGAACAATACTGTTGATGAGATAGAAGGTATAGAAGTTGAGGAATCTGTTTCTGCAGACAATGTTCATCTGTTGGATAAGTTTCTTCCACCACCCCCAAAAGCCAAGTGCTCAGAGGATCTTCAAGTTAAGTCTCCTTTTTATGTTAGAGATTGCTAATTCTTTGTTTTTGGACTTATATGAACAACTTGTCCCTAACTGTCTGTAGTATACTTGATGTAACCACCTGCATGTTATACTGTTGAGATAGAATCAATATTTATTGATGATGAATATAGTCAATATGCATGCTACTGTTTCTTGAATTGTGTTTGGTTTTAGTCTTACTGGCTCTGATTACGCCACCTTTTCCTTATCATTTTAGTAGTATGCAGCAGAGCCGGAGAGTTTGGGTTTTGTAAATAGTTTGGTATCTGGAGTGTTAATTGTTTATATATTCGAATATGAATGCGGCGACTTTGAAATGCCTTTCTTTTACAGTTATAGCATGAGTTTGATTTAAGATATGCTGGTTGATTTCCGCTAATTTGTGTATGTTTTTTTTTTTGGTTTCTGTTAAACAGCCACTCAAACTCGAAATTAAGGTGTGCATTTGTTTCGTTTGAAATCAGCTTTATGCGCGGATCTAGATCTTGTTACTTTGGTTTGAATATTGTGGGAGTAATGTTATGAATTGTGATGTTTGGATCATAGGAAACTTGCTCAAAAATCAGAGAGTAAAATTCGTTGATCTCCATCCAACATAACCGTGGTAATTATTTACCAATAATTATTTGAGTGATTCTTCTGTTTCATAATTGAGTGGTTCATTTGTGTTCAAAATGCTAGTATTTGTATAATCATAATACTAGCCTACTTATTACAAAGTTGTTTTGATTCGTCTTATCTTAAAAATTCAAGATATTGTTTGTATTTCAGCATATCTATATGGCAAGGGGAGTATGTGGAAGGGCAGAAGGCTCGAGACGGGAGCTGCTACTTCAAACGAGGACAGTAAGGTTGAGCCTAGGGTGCATCAATAGGATCATACATTACATTATCAATAGCGGCATCCGTATCATCTAGTCCATTTTTAGTATGGTCATTTGCATCATGTACTCCAAATTTTAGTAGGGTCATCTGCATCATCTAGTCCGGTTTTACTAGGGCTATTTGCATCATCTATCTAGTCCGGTTTTAGTAGGGCTATTTGCATCATCTATCTAGTCCGGTTTTAGTAGGGTCATTCGCATCATATAGTTGATGTTAAGTAGGGTCATCTTTATCATGTACTTGTATATTCCTTAGCGCATCATATAGCTCAAATTCAGTAGGGTCATATAATTGCAAATTCGGTAGGGGCATATAGTTGCATATTCAGTAGGGCCCATATACATGCTTATTCAGTAGGGGTCATATAGTTGCATATTCAGTAGGGGGCATATAGTTGCATATTCAGTAGAGCCTATATAGTTGCATAATCAATAAGGTTCATATAGTTGCATATTTAGTAGGGGTCATATAGTTGCATATACAGTATGGCCCATATAGATGCATATTCAGTAGGAACCATATAGTTGCATATTCAGTAGGGGGCTCATATAGTTGCATATTCAGTAGGAACCATATAGTTGCATATTCAGTAGGGCTCACATAGTTGCATATTCAGTAGGGCTCACATAGTTGCATATTCAGTAGGGCCCAAATAGTTGCATATTCAGCAGGGCTCACATAGTTGCATATTCAGTAGGGCTCACATAGTTGCATATTCAGTAGGGGTCATATAGTTGCATATTAAGTAGGGCCCATATAGTTGCATATTCAGTAGGAACCATATAGTTGCATATTCAGTAGGAATCATATAGTTGCATATTCAGTAGGAACCATATAGTTGCATATTCAGTAGGGCTCATAGTCATATAGTTGCATATTTAATAGAGCTCATATAGTTGCATATTCAGTAGGGCTGATACTCATATAGTTGCATATTCAATAGGGTTCATATAGTTGCATATTCAGTAGGAACCATATAGTTGCATATTCAATAGGGCTCATACTCATATAGTTGCATATTCAGTAGGAAGTATATAGTTGCATATTCAGTAGGGCTCATATAGTTGCATAGGAGCCATATAGTTGCATATTCAGTAGGAATCATATAGTTGCATATTCAATAGGGCTCATATAGTTGCATATTCAGTAGCGCTCATTTAGTTGCATATTCAGTAGGAACCATTTAGTTGCATATTCAGTAGGGCCCATATAGTTGCATATTCAGTAGGGCTCATACTCATATAGTTGCATATTCAGTAGGGCTCATCCTCATATAGTTGCATATTCAGTAGGAACCATATAGTTGCATATTCAGTAGGGCTCATATAGTTGCATATTCAGTAGGAACCATATAATTGCATATTCAGTAGCAACCATATAGTTCCATATTCAGTAGGAACCATATAGTTGCATATTCAGTAGGGCTCATACTCATATAGTTGCATATTCAATAGGACTCATATAGTTGCATATTCAGTAGGAACCATATAGTTGCATATTCAGTAGGGCTCATACTCATATAGTTGCATATTCAGTAGGAAACATATAGTTGCATATTCAGTAGGGCTCATATAGTTGCATATTCAGTTGGAACCATATAGTTGCATATTCAGTAGGGCTAATATAGTTGCATATTAAGTAGCGCTCATATAGTTGCATATTCAGTAGGAGTCTTATAGTTGCATATTCAGTAGGGCCTATATAGTTGCATATTCAGTATGGCTCATACTCTTATAGTTGCATATTCAGTAGGGCCAAGACTCATTTAAATATCTATATTCATCAAACGAAATCTTAGCCACAATGGATTTAAGGATTTGGTTTTACGAGCATCTGAATAATGTTTCGATTTAATCAAAATTAATTCAGAGAAAATTATGAAAGAACAATATTAGAAGCGTGAAGAGGCCTTCAATGTTTTTGGCATTGAATTATATATTTTTATGAGTATTTTGTCAAAAAATTGAGCAAAAATTTTTCGGATCAGTTTTTGCAGAATTTTGGCCGAAATCGTGTATTAACCATCACAATTTTTTGCTAAAAACGCTTTCTGGGCCCCGACTCAGTTTTGAATAATTTTTGGTGCGAAGACTCGTTGAGATATCTATATTCATCGAACCAAATCTCAGGCACAATGGATTTAAGGATTTGGTTTTACGAGCATCTAAATCATGTTTCGATTTAATCAAAATTAATTCGCAAAAAAATATATGAAAAAACAATATTGGAAGCATTAAAAGACCTTTAATCTTTTTGGCATTGAATTATATATTTTTGGTGAGTATTGCGGTAGAAAATTGATGAAAAACCACCCTATTTCAGTTTTGCATGATTTTTTGCTCCAACACTTCTTGAAATATCTATATCCATCTAACCAAATCTCAGCCCCAATTGATTTAAGGATTTGTTTTTACGAGTATCAGAATCTTGTTTCAGTTTTATTAGAAATTAATTCGGAAAAAAATAGGAAAAACGATATTAGAAGTGTGAAGAGGCCTTCAATCTTTTGGCATTAAATTATATATTTTTTATGAGTATTTTGTCAAAAAAATTGAGCAAAAATTTTTCGGATCAGTTTTTGCAGAATTTTGGCCAAAATCGTATATTAACCATCACAGTTTTTGGGCCCCGACTTAATTTTGCATGATTTTTGGTGCCAAGACTCATTCAAATATCTATATTCATCGAACCAAATCTTAGCCACAATGGATTTAAGGATTTGGTTTTACGAGCATCTGAATAATGTTTCGATTTAATCAAAATTAATTCAGAGAAAATTATGAAAGAACAATATTAGAAGCGTGAAGAGGCCTTCAATCTTTTTGGCATTGAATTATTTATTTTTTATGAGAATTTTGTCAAAAAATTGAGCAAAAATTTTTCGGATCAGTTTTTGCAGAATTTTGGCCGAAATCGTGTATTAACCATCAAAGTATTTGGCAAAAAAACGCTTTCTGGTCCCCGACTCAATTTTGCATGATTTTTGGTGCCAAGACTCATTCAAATATCTATATTCATCGAACTTAATCTTAGCCACAATGGATTTAAGGATTTGGTTTTACGAGCATCTTAATAATGTTTCGATTTAATCAAAATTAATTCGGAAAAAATTATGAAAAAACAATATTAGAAGCGTGAAGAAGCCTTCAATGTTTTTGGCATTGAATTATATATTTTTTACGAGTATTTTGTCAAAAAATTGAGGAAGAATTGTTTGGATTAGTTTTTGTAGAATTTTAGCCCAAATCGTGTATTAACCATCACAATTTTTTGCTAAAAACGCTTTCTGGGCCCCGACTCAGTTTTGAATGATTTTTGGTGCGAAGACTCGTTGAGATATCTATATTCATCGAACCAAATCTCAGGCACAATGGATTTAAGGATTTGGTTTTACGAGCATCTGAATCATGTTTCGATTTAATCAAAATTAATTCGCAAAAAAATATATGAAAAAACAATATTGGAAGCATTAAAAGACCTTTAATCTTTTTGGCATTGAATTATATATTTTTGGTGAGTATTGCGGCCAAAAATTGAAGAAAAACCCTTCTAGTCAATTTTTGCAAAATTTTACTCGAAATCGTGTAATATCCATCACTGTTTTTTTTTCTTGTTGCTAAAAACGTGTTCTGGGACCCTGTTTCAGTTTTGCATGATTTTTTGCTCCAACACTTCTTGAAATATCTATATCCATCTAACCAAATCTCAGCCCCAATTGATTTAAGGATTTGTTTTTACGAGTATCAGAATCTTGTTTCAGTTTTATTAGAAATTAATTCGGAAAAAAATAGGAAAAACGATATTAGAAGTGTGAAGAGGCCTTCAATCTTTTTGGCATTGAATTATATATTTTTTATGAGTATTTTGTCAAAAAATTGAGCAAAAATTTTTCGGATCAGTTTTTGCAGAATTTTGGACGAAATGGTGTATTAACCATCACAGTTTTTGGCAAAAAAAATGCTTTCTGGGCCTCGACTCAATTTTGCATGATTTTTGGTGCCAAGACCCATTCAAATATCTATATTCATCGAACTTAATCTTAGCCACAATGGATTAAAGGATTTGGTTTTACGAGCATCTTAATAATGTTTCGATTTAATCAAAATTAATTCGGAAAAAATTATGAAAAAACAATATTAGAAGCGTGAAGAAGCCTTCAATGTTTTTGGCATTGAATTATATATTTTTTACGAGTATTTTGTCAAAAAATTGAGGAAGAATTGTTTGGATTAGTTTTTGTAGAATTTTAGCCCAAATCGTTTATTAACCATCACAATTTTTTGCTAAAAACGCTTTCTGGGCCCCGACTTAATTTTGCATGATTTTTGGTGTCAAGACTCATTCAAATATCTATATTCATCAAACGAAATCTTAGCCACAATGGATTTAAGGATTTGGTTTTACGAGCATCTGAATAATGTTTCGATTTAATCAAAATTAATTCAGAGAAAATTATGAAAGAACAATATTAGAAGCGTGAAGAGGCCTTCAATCTTTTTGGCATAGAATTATATATTTTTATGAGAATTTTGTCAAAAAATTGAGCAAAATTTTTCGGATCAGTTTTTGCAGAATTTTGGCTGAAAATCGTATATTAACCATCACAATTTTTGGCAAAAAACGCTTTTTGGGTCCCGACTTAATTTTGCATGATTTTTGGTGCCAAGACTCATTCAAATATGTATATTTATCGAACTTAATCTTAGCCACAATGGATTAAAGGATTTGGTTTTACGAGCATCTTAATAATGTTTCGATTTAATCAAAATTAATTCGGAAAAAATTATGAAAAAACAATATTAGAAGCGTGAAGAAGCCTTCAATGTTTTTGGCATTGAATTATATATTTTTTATGAGTATTTTGTCAAAAAATTGAGGAAGAATTGTTTGGATTAGTTTTTGCAGAA